>OX411306.1:93253066-93411295 GCA_948150685.1 Rhaphigaster nebulosa | reverse complement strand
AAGCTACCTGCATTTGTCGAAAATCAGTCATCTTGAAAAAAGTTTGATATCTCTGGAATTATTTGACATACAGACGTCTATTAGTGCTAAAAATGAAGTTAATTAAATTCGCTTTGAAGTAGTTAATAATGATTTTCTTCCTAGGAAAAGCATTTTCCATGATATTATCCAAAATTAAGCCACAAAATGATTATGTATCATTTTTTCGGATGACAAAAAAATTCAATTTTATGAAAAACAATATCTTGGATACTGTTGAACCTACATAGCTTAGGTAGGACTCAAATTTTAGCAAATTTACTCTTTTTAAAAAAGGTTTACATAATGTTTTTTCATGCTGAAGAGCTTCCAAGATATTGGGAATAGAATGAATGATTTACGAAAATTTTAGGATTTATCTTGAATAAAATAAACTAGTTGATTTATTCTTAAAAATAAAAAATAAAATAAAAATAACAAGATCTCCTAACCAAAGTCCTTCCGCTGAACTTCAGGTGGTCCCAACAAGTGGCACGCATCGATTGCAGACACAGAGATCCCAGAGAATGCTCAGGAGTTTATTGCTCGTTGATGTTAATAAATATTTGGGATGTCTTGAAAAATGGTAGGAACAGCGTAGTTATTTTGTTTCAATATTTTCTAAAAAGTAGACCAGATCCATCTGTGTTTTTATATTAAATGTATTTTTCATTTATATTATAAAATATTTGTACATAAAGCAAATGTAACGTTGTATATTTTTCATCTATTTTTTGTTGCTGATTGATAGATAAATAAATAAATAATTCCATACATGAAGTTTTCTATAATCACTCTCCTATTTTAAATCTTTAATACTGGGTTCAAAATGAGACCGTCGAATTACCTGGAGGAGGGAGAGTCTGGAGACCGAAAATATAGACAATTTGAAGGTGAAACAAGATATTTTTGATTAACTTTTGAACTTTAAACTTGAACTAAGAAATAAAAGATATGTATTTTCAAGTATTTATTTAATAATAGTGCCACATCACTCAGCGTTCTGTTTTTGTCTCCCAATACAACCTCTAAGCTGAAGTCTCTAGACTTGGCCATTATTAAACGATTTAAGACATTAAACGCAAGAAAGTAGTGATGAAACCCTTAGAAAGCATCGAGGATAGAAATCACTTTCTTCAAAATGAAGAAACTCCCATAACTTTTCGATATTTCGTCTATTTTGACGAAGGTTTAGCGGTAGTTAGGATCCTAACTGACGAGGAAATTTAGACTCCCTACGAAAAGGAGATGAAGAAGACATTGATGTGCCGACGATTAGTTCTAAATTGGTGAAATAATACATCTACAGCCTGTGTCATTTCGTAGCAAAATCGGAAGTTAGTGTAAACGTATTTTCTGCTATTAAGACATCGATAATCCGTCTTCAAGGATAGCACCAAAAGAAAATAACCGAATTTTTTTCAAATTTGGTATTTTAAAGGTTATGTATATGTATATTTGTATATATATATATATATATATATATATATATATATATATATATATATATATATATATATATATAGGTATATAGTTTGTAAATAGGTACACTTTTGCAAGCGCGTTAATATATATATAACGCGCTGGCAAAAGTGTACCTATTTACAAACTCAAAACTTGTGAGTTCTAATTCCGGTCCCAGCATATAATTTAATTAATAATTAATTTAATTCCTCAAGTTGATCACCATCCATCCGAGTATGTGAGGCCCCTCAGTCTACAGGAGGCAACTCACATAGACCGGTGAAGGAGTGATTACCCTACGCCGTGTTACTAGATTGTGAATCGCGTTGTGGTTTTCCAGGACGTAAAATGACCGTCCGGAGGTTTGGTCCTTGGACGGTCTGCTTCGGGGAAAGAAATATAGGTCCTCGTGCGCATGCCGACCCTGAACAGCCGTAATCCATGGATCTAGAGCGATTTGTCAAAGCCCTTTGAACCCGGGTGAGTCGGCTTAGCAACGACTGCCGAATTGGCCACAAAGGGACTGGTTTGTTTATTTCAGTTCTCAATAAAGAATTTAGGATATCTAGTACTTATTAACCCTCCACAGGTCGGTGGTATCCGACAGACATCAATCCGTTTTAAATTTTCTATTAATATTACGCAGTTTACAATGGAGAGTTATTGTCTTAAGTACCTTTCCTCCCATCCTTTACTTAAACGATCAAGACAATTTCCACAAGTTCAGTCTATTTTGAAAGGCCATTTAGAGACATTTTTCCTAAACAACTAATTTGGAGCATTTAAGACGGTAGCAACATTTCTTGTATATAATTTATCTCTAAACTTAATAAGTAAAACCATTCATCCATTCATAATTGTGATCATATTTATGCTTTCTAGTAATCAGTAGTAAAAAATAGGAAATAAAAAAATTAATATGAATGGACATAAAAACGCATAATTAGATCGAGAAAACCTTAAAATACCACATTTGAAAAAAAATCGGTTATTTTCTTTTGGTGCAATCCTTGAAGACGGATTATCGATGTCTTCATAGCAGAAAATACGTTTACACTAACTTCCGATTTTGCTACGAAATGACACAGGTTGTAGATGTATTATTTCACCAATTTAGAATTAATCGTCGGCACATCAATTTCTTCTTCATCTCCTTTTCATACGGAGTCTAAATTTCCTCCTCAGTTAGGATCCTAGCTACCGCTAAATCTTCGTCAAAATAGACGAAATATCGAAAAGGTATGGGAGTTTCTTCATTTTGAGGAAGGTGATTCCTATCCTCGATGCTTTTTAAGGGTTGTATCACTACTTTCTTGCGTTTAATGTCTTAAATCGTTTAATTATGGCCAAGTCTAGAGACTGTAGCTTAGAGGTTGTATTGGGAGACAAAAACAGAACATTTACATGGTGTTGCGAGCCGTAAGATGAAGGAAAAATATCAAGTATTTTGGAATCATTATACCAAAGCAAAAAAAATACTCTCTAGGTAAAAATGGTACACACCTCCTTTATCCATCATAATATTCTCACCACTTCAATTGTATTTTCAAAAATGCAATCTGGCGTTATAAGTCATCGAAAAAAGGTCTGAGAGAAAGAGAAATAGTTAATCAGATCGTCAGAAAAAAATTCAACTTACATTCAAGACATATATCGGAGTCGGATTTTAAAAGTACATAGTGACGGATTCAATGTAGTGATCTCACTTTACTGTGATCCTATCTACAAATTTCAAACTATCTTAAACATAAATTTCAAGAATCTGGAATCTTAATAGAGTAAATAACAAAAAATATTGTTTCTTTAAAATATCCGTTACACCTATAAAAATATATGAGATATCCCCATTGTTGCCGGAAGGTCGCGCCATGTATGCTCATGATGGTAATCCTACGTGACTCTCGACAATGATCTCCGGTTTCCAGGATTATTTTTATTCAAACAGCTTCTCACTTTGCTTCAAGAGGCTGAATGAATATCAAACAACTTGCTTTGCATTATTTGATATTCTTATTACTGAATAAAATTGTCTCCTTATAACCAAGATTAATCGCAGCGTACCTGACTAACCTACCAAAATGTTATGCCGTACTAATTACTTTTGTTAAAAATAGTCCTGATTTTAATTTTTTATTATCCTTTACATGATTCTTGATATATTCAGAAAAATGTTTCCCATATCTCTTGAATGGGCTACAATGCTCTGAATATGGGAAATACAACCCCACCAGCAGAGCTTTCTCTTATTTACTCCACTCCCATTGTCAATTGTAACAATAAAATTTCTCATTTTTTTATAAAATCATATTGCTACCAGGATTAACACATGGCCTATATTGCTGACGATTTGAAATATGAATAATTTAATGTTTTTGGAATTGGAAATTTTACTGATTTTAACGTTATTGTTGTATTAATCCTTTGCCCTAGAGCTGACTGTAGCGTATACAATGCATATGCGAACTTGCTTTGAATTAGCGTAAGGACTGTTCTTGTTACACTAAAGCCAGGCAAACGCAATCCGATCACGTATCGAGTTATTTTAAAGACCGGTATTGAGTTATATCAATTACCAGACCCCTATCCATCAAGGTTGACACATTCGCCGAGGGCTATGACATTCTATTAGGAGTCGTAAGATGCGGGCCGATTGTTGGTGCGACCAGGCTGATGATACACGAACGAGCTGAATGTATTAGCTGACACAATGGCTGTAAGCGGCAGTGATTGATCGGGTTCCAGCCTTCCGTGAATGTTTAATCAGTGGGGCAGTAATAAGCAAGAATTAATATAACCTTGTCATCGGGTTGATTCAGCGACCATTTGATAACTTTTCATATTTAAAATTGAAAGAGCCATAACTATGAATTTCGATTGGAAGTTGAAACGGCTTCTGCTTATTTTTCAATAGTAATTAAAAGTGCGAAAACACCAACTATAATTTGCTGCAATGTTCATTTTTATCTCTTGACGGATTTATCATGAATTAATAGGATTTAAGTATAATATTAAAAATATGTTTATAAAAAAAAAAAAAATCTGTACTTCTAAATCCCATGAAAGATATATCAGTTGATATTTCCTTGAACATCTGAAAAGTTAATTAAATTATAATTGAATAATTTGTATAATTATAATTATATAAGAACATTTGAAAGTGCTAATTTTATGTATCCCGATACTGTTTAGTTTTGCTAAAAATAAAAATTAGCTTTTAATGAAGTAACTTGTGAATAACATACCACCGTCTGCTCAACTCTGGTAATATGAAAAACATTCTTTATACTTAATTAAATTAGCTGTTGCGGTAGCATGTTCAGTTGCTTTGAGAGAACTTTATTGTTCGCAATATTACCTTAGGTTAATTATCCTTATCAATTTGACGAAATGAAGCATTTTGTAAATTACTTTCTGTGTCAGGAGTAATTGAAGATACCTATTGTGCCCGAGGCTTCCTTCCTCTCTCTAATGGATATCGCACCTTACGGCAGACACACTTCCCTCAGGTGTGGTTATCTACAGAGTAGAAGGTTGATTTTATTGCTACCTATATATTGAAACAATCCAGTGATTTCTATTAAATTTTAATTATGAAATATTTAAATAAAATAATAATAAAATATAAAATTCGTATTAAATGTAATATATTAAGTTCACTATGTATCGTTCACTATGAAAGAAGTATAGTGCAAAGTTCGAGTCCAAGATGACTCGTCTGAAAGCTTTCAGACAAATTGAGGGTTAAAACAAAAAGTCACCCTTGCATGTCTACTATTTAACTTGGCCCTGGAATATGCTGTAAGAAAATCGGGAATTCAGAAAGGGGATTCAGCGTTTAATCAATGTGTAATGATCCTAGCCTTCGCGGTGTCTGTACTGATGGTGTCTCTACCGAATCTATCCTAGGTGTTCATGGCCGGTGAGTAGCTACAGCCGATAGAGATGACTGGCGGACCAAACTTGGGAATTTTCTGCCATCCACGCAGATACTATTGTTGGGTGAATTTTTCGGCTAAGTATCGTATATTTTATCACATATATCTTCATTTACTTACAAGCTGATTAGTTCTGCTTCTCATAACAGAGTCTTAGTGAGTCTCTCAATATCCTATTCAGTGCTTCCAAGGACAGGATTTTATGTTTCATTCCGACGTGCATCCTTCCATTTTCGAGTAATGTTGTTCTAATCACTTTCTCAAGGGCTAAGATAAACAGCATCTGAGAGAGTCCATCTCCCTCCTCAGACCTGTTCTAGCTTCAAAGGCGTCAGACACATCTCCTTGTGTCAGGACTCTACATTTGGGATCGTACACGCCTTCGCCAAGCTCACCAATTTCCTGAAAATATCCAGCTCAATCATTATTTTCCATCAGGCAGTTTCGGTCCACGGATTCATTGGGTGCTTTGAAATCGACAAATAAGGCGTGCACATCCTGCTCTACTTCCCATCGTTTTTTGAGTACCTTTTTTAGGGTAAAGATCTTCTAGCGTGCTCCTTCCTCTTCTGAATCCAGCTTGGTGGTCGCCTATTATATTTTCGTAGTGGGGATATATCCGGTTTATCAGGATATTGGTCATTATCCTATAGGAAACCGGAAGGAGTGCTATGCCTCTGTAGTTACCTCATTCATACATGGACCCCTTCTTTAGGAGAGGGCATATTAGGCCTTTGTTCCAAGCCTTCGATATCCTTTCCTCCTCCCATATTTTCTGGATTAGTTCTAATAGCTTGGCTCCATCTTTAAACAGCTCTGGTGCTATACTGTCCATTCCTGGGGCCTTTCTTCTTTTAAGCCTGCCAATAGCTATTTCCACATCCAGAATGTCAGGTTTTTCAACCTCTTGTGGATCGAGGTCTTCCGCCTGCTCCATGTCTTCTTCGTTTGTAAAGTTCCCTTGGTTGAGAAGCTGCGATTTTATGAGTCCAAGGGTTCGAATTTATTCTTTAGCTTAATTTGGAATTTAGCTTTTAATTCAGAGTTTTTCAGATTACGGACTTCATGCTTCCTTCTTTCCACTCAGTCCACTAGTTGGTTAATTCGCTTCAGCCTCTGACAGAATTTGATCGTAATCAGAGGGTGATCCAAATCACAGTCTGCTCCACGCTCCACGGTAGCTCCTTACGTCTTGATGGAGCTCTGATGTCCCTTATCTCTCAGCACATGGTCAATTTGGCTTTTAGCACCTTTGGGACTTACCCAGGTTTACTTGTGGATGTCTCTGTGCGGAAACATCGTGCTAATGACCACTTGACCTTTACCTGCTGTCAGACTTATAAATTTCACTCCATTGCCATTGCTTGTTTCGTGAAGACTCTGGCCACCGATAATGGGTCTGAATTGGGATTCTCTGCCTATAATGGCATTGAAGTCACCTATGACTGATTTTATATTATATTTTTGTTCCTGGTCCACTACTTTTTCTAGATCCTTTCTATAAATCTAGAAGAAATCATCCTTCACCACATTATCTTTATCTTTGTTTTGTGCATATAAGTCAATAATCGTGTTATTAAACCAGCGAACTCTAATTCGTAATACACTTATCCTCCCGTTAATCAAGGTGAAGTTTAACTGATTTCCTTGCAGCTGGACTAACTATAAATCCAGTATCAGCTACTGTGTTATTGGCGTTTCTCCCGGTGCAGAATAGTGTGTGGCCATCAATAGTGGTTTCACCACTTTCTGATATTACTGATTATTGGTATTATACATTTCACCTCTTTTATGGTTGTTAACGGTATGTTGTACCTTTTTACTTCATTCTCTACCGTTTGGGCGGCCCCTGGTCTGTATAAGCTCCGAATATTTCATGATCCAAGATGGAGTCTGTCCTACAAAGCCGGAATCGTTATCATGTTAAGACAGTCAGATTTTCCAAGGCTTATATTAGGTTTCGTAATAGGTGTTTTTTTGATGGGATAGGGTTATTAGCCCTATGCCCAATCCCCAACCTGGAGGACCAAGAGCTATGTCACACATAGGGGACGCTCACCTACCTGTGACTTTTAGGATAAGGACATTACTGCCCACAAGCGGGAATCGAACCCGCACCGTATTGGCCTGTGTTTTCGGGTATCGTTATCTTCCTCCTTAATTAATTAATTATTGCTTTTTTATTTTTAATTATTTCATTATTGCCTGTGTAATTCCGGAACCGGTATTCGAACCCACAGCCTTTGGGTTTGTAGGCTGATGCATATTTGCAAGCGCTTTAACCCGCTCGGCCACCCGACCCTCTCATAAATATGTATTTATACATATTCATATATATATATATATATATATATATATATATATATATATATATATATATATATATATACCACTTTATATTCTCCACTTTCTTCTCATCTTAATACTCACTGATCAGAGACAGCCATACCCAGTATTAATCACGAGAACACTATACAGAACATTTAGAGCGCGCAATCATATTCTTTGGTGGATTTCCAAAATAGGTATGCATTTTAGAGATCCAGGGGGATAGCATCGAGCCTGATATATGGCAAAGGCACTCAATGCCCTCAAGATATATTTAATCATAGATTAGTTCAAACTTTCTAAACAAGAAGAAACAAGAATTCGTTGTATTTGCTCAGTTGCCGTAAATGTATACGTTAACAACTGGTTTCAAGCACTATTTTGGATGCTTAAACTTTTGAGGAATTTAAAAGAGTATGAAGGGTCAAGAAGTAATTTCAGAGTGTGGAATGGAATGGAAAAGTTCCTCCGACATTTGTGGTATCTATCAGAAGCGCTTGAATATTTTGATGAAAATGTTTCTGAAGAAACCAAGAGAAAAATTATTGATACTTTAAAAAACGAATACAATGAATAACTACTTAAACGCACCCTAGTTAATGCGGATGTCGTTTATATAAAGGATATGTAAGATTTTATCTTCAATAACACACTGAGGTTTTCCAAAATCCAAGATCTACCATCAGAGTTCTTGCAAATTGATGCCACTAGCTGGAAAAAAATGAATCTTAAGAAAAGCAAGATAATAACTGGTCATCTCGTTGTAAATGACGTTACTGAACAAGAGTTGCACTGATGGAAGAGTACAGCAAACTTCATACAAAAGATGAAGATCAAAAGCAGTACTTATTACTGTTAGTTAAGAAATTCAGAAGCAAGTATCCGAACTCTAAGAAATCGTATTTAATGGCTTAAGATGATGTAATGTCCAACATATTATTTTATTAATGATATTTTCATTTATATTATTATATTACATTACAATTGTTGTAAATAAAATTTTCGTTAAAATACAACTGCGATTTCAGCACTTTCTATTGCCGCAACAGGTTCCTAACTTTACTACAGGTTGTATCAACAGAAATACTATCGAAAAATAGCAAACAAAAAAGTCGAATTATCACATTCGTAAGTTTAACATGGGACCGATGATATACTAGTGAATCTATTTGGTTTAGTGTCATTAAGGCCATTATTGCAACTAGGGCTAGACTATTGGTTCCCAACTATTCTTCCCAAAATGAAAAGATTAATATTTATTACATTGCTCTATAGGACATTACCTTTTGATTTGTACCAGGATGTTTTTCCAATATACATATATATATCTAAACTACACCTTACTTTGGTTTGTACATAAACATTCATAATAATTATATGTTGACTTTTCTCAAAATTAAGGCAAATGAATCCTAGCAAGATGTTTTTTGTTTTTGTAGTATTTTCGATCAAATTTATTTTAAGTACTGTCTCTCAGTATAAGTTACAGTTAGTTACCAATACTGAACCAAAAAACATGTTTTTTTTTTTTCAAATACGATACCACATTCTGGAAGAAGCAGATTTTCATAAAACTTTTTTACAGTTATGAAAACTAGGCATGAAATATGTGAAATATTTTTATATTTAAATTATTGCTATTTTATATATATATATATATATATATATATATATATATATATATATATATATATATATATATATATATATATATATATATTATAAGTATATTCGTAGTCAAAGTACTAAATATTTTTTTTTAGAATTCGTATCACGAACTCGTTCAGAAGTTATTTTGAATTTTTATAAGATAATTTTTGTATAGATTATTATTATTTTGATATTGAACGTTTTTATTTGTTACATCATAATTTAGGAGTGGGATAACTCAGTGGGTAAGGCATTGGACTACTTACCGGGTTCAAGACGAACCGTTATAGACGCTGTGGTCTAGGACCCTTCTACGCCAAACCCAGCCCAATGAGGGAGGTACCTGGTATTTCATTGGGTTGGGAGAGAAACCTGATTGAAAGTAGATGCTCACCACATCACCTCCTTGTAAAATCTTCACATAAAATAAAATGTTTTTCTCCTTCATTTATTTTAGTGACAGAAACTGGTTTGGCTATTTATTCCATAATTTTTTTTATTTACTATCATAGTTTATTACCTATTTTTAGTCATTTTAAGTTATCCATATTCAATATAGATATAAATATATATTTATATAATATATATCCACCTGTAGTATCACATTCTAAGTAAATTAAGAAATAAATATAGCTAAGTTAAATTTTATAATTATTACTTCTTTTTTTTGTTCAATATTGTAAAATACGTTGGAAATTGTGGTAAAGAACATATTTTTTTTTTATTAACAAAGCATGGCTGATGATTCAGCCCTTCGCTTTAGCTTGTGTTAGTCACTAGGACTATAATGACACCATGTGCTTGATAAGGTTAAGAGGTAGCCAATGAATCCATTAGTTTATCTTCTTCTTTATCACTAATGAGGTCTCCTCGTTTCCGATAAAGACCATCAGATGGACTTATGTAGAGTGTCTGTCAAAGGAAGTATGTCGTTGGGATTGTTAATTAATTAATCAATTACATTATTAGTTTACTTATCTAAGAGACAACGGGAAGAAAGTTTGAATTAGACCAATTTAAAGCTATATGTTATATTTAGCATAGCTCATAATTTCGTAATAACGCAGTTACAAATATTTGAACTATATTATTCATTTCACTGGTTATAATACAAAATAAATATATTTTTTTATATTCATATCTTTTTTTCCTTCGGTAATTTAATTTGAGGTTAATTTTGAAAAAACATTTTTTATAGACAAGAAATGAGGATAAGCGAAATTTGATTGATTCTTCGAAGAGGTTTTTGTGATTGAACCTTCACGCAAACCATGCCAAAAATGCTCGTGGGCGATGACATGTTTTTTTAAAAGCAACATAACCACTACCATAATAAAAAGTCTCTCTCTCGCTCTGTGCATTGCGCTAGAGTCTGGGCTAATCGCCCATATATCATAATAGATATAGGTACTTTGTTATTACTGTTTTATAATTTTGATTATATTTTTACTTCCTTGTATGCAGTAAAGGAAATGTTGTAATCGCGTAAATTTTCGGTTTTCAGATTTCTACGAAAATATCAGTAAACTCAAAAATGGCTAGCCGTTGAAAGTTAAAATTTTGTATTTGGAATTATTATATAATCTAGTTGTGGACCTTTCCTTTTGATCACTATATGATTACCGGATGTGGTGCTATTTGAAGTT
Organism: Rhaphigaster nebulosa; assembly: GCA_948150685.1. Lineage (NCBI taxonomy): Eukaryota > Metazoa > Arthropoda > Insecta > Hemiptera > Pentatomidae > Rhaphigaster > Rhaphigaster nebulosa. The sequence goes on along the minus strand of OX411306.1, from coordinate 93,400,254 downwards.
GCTATCATCAAAAATGATATTAAAATATAATGTAAAACATCTCAAATTTTGGTAAATATGACATTTATATCAACATAAATATTATTATAGATTTTGGTTGGAATTGGTTAGCCGAAAGGAGTTACTTAAAAGTCATAGTAAACTTACACCAAAGTTTGTATTAACATTTAATACAGAGATTAAAAGAGTTTTTTTGAAAAAGGCGTAAGCGCCATTTAGCAAATTTTACAGGAAACACATGAAACGATTTTTTCTTAAATAACAATATATTTAATTTTAATTTTATTCTTTATTGTATAGAGTAGGAGTTTATTACCCTGGAAAGACCTTCATAATTACAATATATTTTATAGGATTCTAGCATTGGTTAAGGCCAGAGTGACGACTGATAGTGATTAGTAATCGATACTTACGTCATTAATATTCGTTTTTTAGATCAATTCTAATTTTTTTCTCGATATATCGTGAGGGAAGATCGATATAGGTGGTGATTACGCCTCAAAATCAATTGAAACCTATATTTCGAATTTTTGGGGCTTAAGCCTTTTTTAAAAAACGACGTCGATATGGTTCATTGATAAAGGTTGCAAATGCAATTTTTTCCCACTCTGATTAAACAATTGTATTACTTGTTAAAATTGTTAATTATTAATTTACACGAAGTTATTAATTGTGTTAAAATTGAGTGCAAATACTTATTTTCCTCCCCATTTGTCAGCTGAAGAAGTCTGGAGAAGGAGAATAAGATATAAGTTAAGCGGGTTCTTCCGCTTAAAATGTTGAAACCGCCGATTTCCAATACTCTATCTAGCGACATAGACAGTTCAAATGTTTTTCAAGGTTCACAAAGAAATTTCTCGGGAACTTGTTACCTACTGAAAGAAAATGACATATAATAACGGAATGAGGCTTCCAGTAACAAGAGCTCGTGTGTGTGTGTCAATTGAAATACTGCTATCTTTAGATCACCAAACTCAGGATCACTGTTTGAGCCACCGATTTATAGTTTATAGGCTTACAGGGAAGTCATGTGGTTTCCACAACAGATATTTTTAAATTCCTATCTCGACAGAGTTTTCAAAAAGTAGGTATGTTGTAATGCATCATACTATTCAATACATCATACACAGTGTTTTGAATTCTTAATGCTTTACAAGAAACAAGCGTATAAGTCATAAAATTATTTACACGTATAGTTTTCAACTGTATAATAACAAACTGTTTATTTAGCGTAAATTTCTTTTGATGTGGTCATTACTGTTGCTGAGTATTTGACTTTTACAATTTACTTTCTAAAACATTCTTTTTCTCATTTATTTTTATTACACATTTATAAAAAAATATGTTTTCATATAAACTTATCGACCGTTCGCTCAATATGTAAAAGTTGATGTATATGATAAAATGAATTTGATATTAAAATTATAGCTATATATTAAATTATTTTGTTAAAAAAATTAAAATTATTAATAAATTGATTTTATGAGTTCCTATGATACTGAATTGGTCGCAAAAACCATAACAGCTTAATAATGTCCAACATATGAGGTCTCATATTAATATTTATGAAATTTAAGTAAGTACACTACATTGCACCCAATTGTCTTTTCTTTCGTTAATAAGGGTTCAAATAAGACCGATCATGCCATTGATTCACTTACAGAAAAATTCAATTTCTTATTGACTATATTAAAAAATAAAAATGACTATCAAACAAAATAAGCATAAACAATTTAAAATATTTTTCACTGAATAGAATATGAAAATAAACAAAAAGTTTAGCCTTAAAAAAAACCACACTATATAAATCCCCTATTTGTTGGACAGAGTGCAGGTTGTATAAAATTGCATCTAAGGTAAGTTGGAGTAAGTCCATAGATGGGGATTTATTTTGCATATATTTTGTTGAGAGACCTGTCATCTAAGGATGTTTTACTATTAACATCAAATATCCATAGAAGCCAGCGCTCCAAAAAAATAGATTTGAGAAAAATCTCCACATATGCAATTGCTCCGAGTATGCACTTAGCTCGACTTGCCTTGAAAATTATGTAACTGCTTAAATTCAGTGACTGTTAAATTTTCGTCCAGCTCGGAGTTGGTTTAATAATTGATTTCAGGAAAAGTTTATGAATAGCCATGCTTTGGATACTGTCCCAGGAATCGTTAATTTATCCGAAATGTATTGTACCGGTAATTTTAGTACCCTCAATTGAAAGCATTGAATTTACCAGGTAAATTCCGATGTAGTTAACAAAGTAATATGAGAGGGCAGCGCATATACCATGAATTGGATTCAACAGAATTTTGATAAATGTGAAGTAGAAATGAGAAAAAAAAAAAATTGTATTCTTGTATTATTTTTTTCCATGAAAGGGAGCCGCTTTTTAAACAAGGGAAGTGTTGTTTCTGTGTATATTCACATTACGTTAGGAAATTAAATATTTTTAGAAGAACATTTGATATGAAAAAATTAATTTAAAAGAGATAATATCCTGCCTTAAAGGATGTTAATGATTACTGCAAAGCAGTAACCTTTTTTTCCCGCCCATTTCTGACATGGGGTTTCCGCAGCAGTTGGGTGTTATGGATGGGATGAACGTGTGTTACTACAGCCAATAAAACTCAGCTTTATTTATTATTGTGCATAATTCAAGAGTGCTCTGATTTACCGAAGTTTCTGTCATGGTTTCGACCAGTCATGGTCAAAAAAACTAGATTCGACAGAGGTTTTGGTTTCGGTTAAAATGGGACGAAACTTCGGCATTGCCGAAACTTGCAATCATGAATTGTCCGATTATGTTCTACGACTGTACTCGTGCACAAACTATATGATTTCAGCCGATTTGCCCTGATCTCCTGCATCGCCCTATGTCCCCGAAAATCTAGTAATGCAGGATTGCCGTTTTGTAGCTTATTGCTTATTTTCAGAAAGGAGGTACATTTGAAAGTCGTAAAGCAGAAAAAAAATTTATAGTGAGAATTTTAAAGAGAATCTAATTAAATTAATATTAGTATGAGTAATCTAAAATAAAAAAATAATCGAATAGTTCATATAAAATTATATCGATTCTTTGTTGGCTTGGAACATAGTCAAGTTGATAATCAAGCAAAATGAGCAAATTATTTTTTATTTGACTTGAAACGACGGGATGGAGTTGTACTGGAACCGATGATGTATAGGAAGACACCTTTCACGCATTGAAAATTAGACCATTAGATTTCATTAAGCTTAATTTTTCAGCTAATATTTGATTTAACATTAATTTTTTTTTGGTTTACACAAAGTGTGTGTTTTTCTTATCGACGTAATTTAAAATAGGAAACATACACATTTCTAAGTCATAACAATGAATATATGTCTTAAAATCCAGAAGGATAATTTGACTTGAAAAAGGGTAGGATATTCCTGATGGAAAAGTGGGCATTTTCATGAAAAGGTAGTGGTGTCATTCAGTTGGTTTAGTGGCCAGTATTTATTTTTGTTATAACTTACGACATAATGCAAAGATTTGGGTAATGAACCTACACGTAAATCCAAGAAGATTCAACCTGCAATCGGGCACAGTGAAGTTTCAGATCTTATATAAGAGTATTCCTAAGGCGAAAAGTAAGAAAGTTCTATATAATTCTTGTTTTATTTTATGACGATGTGGAATGCAATTAATGCCATCAGGTAAGGTAATTAATAAAATTGTTATAGGTATAATGTTTGATTTTGGCCATTCCTTAATTATTTTTATTCATTACTTGTTTTTATTTATATAATGAAATTTTGATCATTTATTGTGTTGTATTATTGATTTAATTACAAGAAATTAATAAGATTAATATAAATGATTTGGAATTGTTAGATTAATGTTCAAAAATGTCAATCTGCACGTAAATCCAAGAAGATTCAATTCAGATTCATCCTAAAGACAACTAGAAATCATTGGAGTTATGCATAATTCGGGTTAAAAATTGTTTGAGATATTGAGGTTAGTTTTGACATTTCTACTTATAGAGATAATACTGTAGAGGTAATACTTTTATAGAGGTAATTATTGATAATAAGAGGTAATACTTAATAATTAGGGTTGATCCTTGTATACCATCATGCGGGTGTCAACTAATACTCAATAAGCTGTCAAGAATTTGCATTCTTCATTCCAAGCCCAGAAATCGCTCTTTCTTTTGTATTTTGTTCGTTTGTCTGTCCCTGAAGTTCCACCGCATTCTTCAAAAGCGTAAACGGGGTATTGCAAGTAATACCGAAATTAGCGAAAATGTCTTTTTTCTTCTGGTTTCCTTCTATTACAACTTGTATGCTGTGAGGTTTAAATATCTGGTGACTCATTCTAACGTTTGTCCTTCACTTTTAAAACCAAAACTACGAAAACTTCAAACAATTAAGCTTTATTCAACACTGAAATAAATAATAAATGTTCACATGCGTCACAAGTTTCTGTTTCGGTACCGGTTTGGGCCGAAACCTGAACAGAAGCCGTCCTTTGTTTTTGGCTTAAAATTAAGTTTCGGTCTGTCACTACTGATTTACACATAAAGTTCTATCCAGTAAACGCATTCTTGTAAAAATAATAAATCGAGATGAGCTTTTAATTAATTAATGACCTGTTGGTACACCATATTACTTTCTTTTCTTCGATTGGTTTATTATTTTCTATCGAAATCAGTTGGTTATTAAGTAGAATATTTCAAAAGACATTATAGGACCTTGTCAGATTCAAAGCTTTTGAACCCAAGTTCTCTTTTCATTTCTGATTGAATAGTATATGAACACAGTACAATGATCTGGTTTCTAGAGGAAAATAAATAAATATATATATATATATATATATATATATATATATATATATATATATATATATATATGTATTGCTATGTATTGAGAATACAGAAATTGAAGGAAATAATTCAGATTAAATAATAGTAATCAAGTTAGGGATAAAGTGATCAAAAAGGGATATATTAAAGAGATGCCACGCGGTTTAGCAATATTGACATTAATCGGTTTCTTTTTCGGACAAAGAAATACGTACAAGGCCTGGAGAGATATTACAAACCGTCATAAAGATAAATATTAGAGATAGACCCGGTCGACAAAGTATAATAAAATCTTTCCGCCCAAGGACAATGGACAATGAAAAAATTTTTCAAAGGACCCAATACCGCGGAAAGTGACAGGCCCCCCAAGTCCAAAAGGAGAGTGGTGGCCAGATGCATGGAAAATAGGTCTTTCTAGAGAAGAGAAGAGAAAAGAGAAGAGAAAAGAGAAGGAAAAAGAGAGAGAAGGGGGAGAGGAGACAGAAGTAAGAGACTTCTTGCTATAAAGTAGAAGAGTGAGGTTTGAGGTAGTTGTAGCGGGAAGTTGAAACAGTGAGGAGCTAAGAGTAGAAGCTGAGGGTCCAGTTGTGCAGTCCATCCGAGACGGAATCCGTGAATCTGGCGGCAGAGAAGAAGACCGCTGCGGGAGAGAGGACCAGACAATCGAATGGCGAAGCGGCCCAGTATCCGAGACGACGAATGCAACAATAAGATAAGTGATAGTCCCTTCATACATTATTGCCTAATATTATGTGGCATCTGGGCAAGATCTTAAATAAGCAAGTTCTTCCAATATTTTCAAATACATACGTTATAGTCAAGGGTTCTTTTAAAATGAGAGGAATTTAGGTTGTAAATTAATAAACCAACAGTTTAATTAATAAAATTAGCTTAAATAAAGGAAGAACTTCTATCAAAATCTATTATTCTATTTACTCTGCATGCCATCATATAATTTAATTAAGTGAATTAGTAAACGCGACACCCTTGGAAAGGATCTCCGGTAGTATTTATAATATCCCAACTGCGTCCAGAGTTCGGTATCATGGATAGTTGGCAATATTCTGAAGGATAAATTAGTGGAGGAGTTTGTTATCTCGGAGAAACAATTTGGTTTCACTGCATCCAGTTCTTGTACGGACAGCATATCTGCCCTAAGACAGCTCATAGAAAAACGAATGGCAAAAGGAAGAGCTGTACACATAGCTTTTATAGCCCTAGAACAAGCCAATGACAGTGTACCAAGGCTTAAGGTGTGGAAATCGCTTAACAGTGCGGGTATTAGCGATTCCTTAAGTTTGTGCGGCGAGGAGGAGTACAGGGTGAAGTTCGGCTCTCGCTTGTCTGAACCTTTATCGGTGTCCAAGGGTATAAAGCAGGGATGCAGTATGTTAGCAATCCTGTTTAAAATTTAAGTGCAACAGGCAGTAAAGGAGTCGATTGCGCGTTGGAAAGGAAAAGTCATGAACAACAACGAACATATACTATTCTCGCTTTTTTTTTTGCCGACGACCAAGCAGAGGTCGCATATAGGAGGAATGGCCTGGAAGAAGCACTAAAGGCCCTGTAAAAATAATACTGCATGTGGGGTCTACTAATAAATTTTGATAAGACCGAATACCTGGCACTAAATTGCAAAGAGGCCACGGACCTTCAGGTTAACGGGAAGATATGCAAACGCGTAGATTCCTTCAAATACCTGGGGTCAACAATAGATGGGAATGGCACGTCAAAACCCGATGTTAGGAGGAGAGTTGGCCTGGCAAGATGGGTGACTAGAATGTTTGATACACGATCATCTCTACTGACAACAAAAGGCAGATTTTTAGAAGTATTGTTGAGCCTTCCCTCAGCTACCTAACCCAGGACTCTACTCCAAATTTCCAGAGGCAGAAATGGATTTCTGGAGGAGATGCTTGAGGATTACCCGGCTGGATAGAGTCAGGAATGAGGAGTTAAAAGCAGGCTTTGTGTGACCGAAGGAGTTACGGAGAGGATTGGAAGGAATAGGCTGCGATGGTATGGGCACTGCCAGCGGATGCCAGAACGTAGGTGGCCGAAGAGACTTATGCTATGGGAACGGAGACGGAGGAGAGGAAGACCCCGAACCCGGTGAAAAGACTGCGTGGAGGAGGATATTGCCGGCAGGGGACTTAAGGAAGAGGACTGGTGGGATAAAGAGAAATGGAGGGGCGCTCTAACTTGACTAAGGGACGCAGCCCACAAGACCTCCAAAAAAAAAAAAGCTTAAAGAAAATCTGATAAGTAATTATGGCATTGTTTATGCAATTTAATTTAATCATTTTTAGGTTGCAATGCCATTTACTCTTAGCATACCATTTACAAGCAAAACTTGCTTAACACTTTAGGGTACGCATGTGCATTGAAGAACGACTCAGCCTATCTCGGCGAAACTTTATATAAATGTTTGTTACAGACCTGCTAGCGTTCCCTGAATCAGATTTCCTCGATTGGGAGTTGAGAGCTCACCAGTACTTCAGAGCATCACAGTTAATATGGATACTTGGTACACATATTTTTTGGTATACTACAGAATAGAAAAATACTGTATGTGCCTTCAGACTCCCAGTACTATCTTCCAGGCTTTATAATGGGGCAGCGGGGTAGTGAGCACACTACTGTTGAAAGACGGTTGATTGATGAAACTTGGTTTAGTTTGTCTGAATATTATCCAGCATCAAAACCAGTGACTGTTCACTTTTCATCCAGCTTGCAGTTAGTTTAATAATTGATTTCAGAAAATGCGTATGAAAAGTTATGCTTTTCATGAATCGTAAATTTATCTAAAATGTACTGTGCCGTTAATTTTAGTGAAACTCGATTAAAAAAAATAACACGGCAGCTGGATGGAATGGTTCTGGTTACGGATGGAATGGATCTAGGTCACTGCTGCCAATAAAACTCACCTTTATTTATTATTGTGTATAATAAAGAGTGCTCTGATTTACAGTGACCGATCGAAGTTTCAGTTTCGGTTATGGTTTCGACCAGTCATGGCCGAAAAGCTAGATTCGACTAAGTTTTTGGTTTCTGCTAAAATGGGACGAAACTTCGGCATTGCCGAAACATACAATCATGAATTGTTCGATTATGTTCTTCGACTGTACTCGTACACAAACTATATGATTTCAGCCGATTTGCCCTCATGTCGTGCATCGCCCTATGCCCTGGAAAATCTGGTAGTGCAGGATTGCCGTTTTGCAGCTTATTGCTTATTATCAGAAAGGAGGTACATTTGAAAGTCGTAAAGCAGAATTTTTTTTTTTTCAATAGCGTGAATTTTAAAGAGAACCTAATTAAATTAATATTAGTATGAGTAATCTAAAATAAAAAATAATCGAATAGTTCATATAAATTTATATCGATTCTTTGTTGGCTTTGAATATAGCCAAGTTGATAAACAATCGAAATGTGCAAATTCTTAAAATGACTCGAAACGACGGGGTGGATTTGTACTGGAACCAATGATTATTCGTAGACGCCTTTCATGCATTGAAAATTGAGCCATTCAGATTTCATTAAGCTTAATTTATCAGCTAATATTAATTTAACATTTATTTATTTATTTTTATTTTTTTTTACACAGTGTTTTTTTTATTGACGTGACAAACGTGATTTCAAAATACTACACATACACATTTCTAAGCCGTGATAATATATAATATAAAAAATAAGATAATATAAGATAATAAAATATAATAATTAAATAAATAATATAAATAAGATAATAAAAATATAATATATGTCTTAAAATCCAGAACAGTAATTTGACTTGAAAAAGGGTAAGTAATTTCAAATGGAAGAGTGCGCATTTTCATGAAAAGGTACTGGCGTCCTTCAGTTGGTTTAGTTGTGAGTATTTATTTTTGTTATAACTTACGACATACTGCAATGATTTGGGTAATGACCCTGCACGTATATCCAAGAAGATACAACCTACAATTCTTCATTGTAAATAAATCTCAGCTTTATTTATTTACTGTGACCGACCGCAGTTTCGGTTTCGGTAACGGTTTCGATTAGTTTTGGCCAAAAAAAAACAGATTCGGCAGAGGTTTTGGTTTCGGGTATAGATGGAACCATAAATGAGCACTAGGCTACGGCACGTATAACTCTTGATTTTTGATCTAAGCGATAAAACCGACAACATCAGTATATGGTGAAACCTGTATGGTCTTCTGGTCATATGCTTCTTGGTACATCATTGGGCTGAGAATCATGTACTGATCAAACATTAACACCTATATTGTTATTCACTCTGTACCTAGCCTTTCGGCAACAGTGTATTGACAGGTGTGACATATCACCTAAAACGCATACAATCTCTATTTGAAAATATACAAACGATATTTATTTGTATCCACAAAAATCCGCTATTCATCAATTTAGTTTCCTTCATTGCCTCCATTTCCTTCATTACATCACCTTTTTTGTCTTGTGGCTTCTTACATAATTATGAAGAAACTTTTGTCTCACGCCTTCTTTTTATCACGCAATTCTCATTTCACTCATTTGCCTCACCACTAAACAATAAAACCATAGACGTTTATGATTATAAATCGTCCTACAGACATCATGAGCTTTGATAATTCCAATCAATTACTCTAATAAAGCTTGGCTGTAATATCAAGTGTCATCTATTAGCACATTGGAATGGTGAGCCTGAATGTTGACAATTACGGAATTCAGTTGCACAAATTTGACCGAAATATATTTTTAGCCAATGATTGATTCTGTTTGAGTGCGGTTGTTAACAAACCGGCCCGGGTAGGAGTGTGAAATGACCCATCTATATTCAGTTGGAAACAAATATGAGCGAGGATGCAGGTTATGCAAATGAGGCCCTTCCCCTGGCCCTAAAACTGAGCCCTTCCCTTGGTAAAACTCGTGGACGCTCAGATGTTTAGTCCAGGTTCTGTAGGTATATCAATTGAGTCTTATTATTTTTATTGTCATACAATTTGACAATACTTACAAAACTTATTATATTAATCAGCGTTTATACTTTTGTATCCTTAAGATCTCTATATTTATTTGCAATGAGAGCACATTTTATTTAACATAATATGAACTTTGCATACCTAATGCGTTATAATTCATTAAATGATAAATTAGGCGTTGACAATCAAAACATTATTCATTTAATTTTGAAAAATGTTACGAATCTTATGAAATACTAATTATTTGTTAACTATATTGTTCCATTTAAAGAATAAAATAAAAGCAACAAATAAAATTACACTTACATTCGTTAAGATGGAAGTACGGTTTCTTTACCAACAGTTTGTATAAGGAAATCTGACCAGGATCTCGCTCAACCGACAAGTTTTTTCTACAACCCGTCAAAGAACCAGGACGTTACTTCATGAAAGCCCTTCCAATCACAAAGTCGTTACACGGCTGAAAGGACAGAAAATAAATTTTCTCCTACAGCAAAACTGGAAACTAGGCTTTGACGTTGGAAGTATAGTGGCATAACCCTTGAGTCAATCCACTTCTAATAGTAACTATTTATGAAAATATTACTATATTACTATTAATATTATAGCGTACCAGATGTTCATGGTTGGAGAGATTATATGCCTGTATTTGATTAACGTTTGAAGACTATTGATGCCAGATATGCTATTCTCGGTCTGCATTTCAATTATGTTATGTATTTCATTCCTAATGCCGTCTGAATTGGCGAAACGTTGACTAGTTGGTTATTTACTGATATTTCAGAGGTCAAAGGTTCGAAATGTTGCAATGTTGTCTTAAAAGTTCACCTATTTTTTTTTCAAGCTGATTAATTAGGAAATATTTTTTTATTTTAAACTTTTAACTACTTTTATAGAGTGATATTACATTCAGTCTCAGCAAGCCTAATGGTAATTGTGATCATTCAAGTGTTCATTCATATCTTATTTTTATTTAATAATAAGGATAAATTATTATAGATGAAGATTCTAATAAACGTTCTTAAGATGAAAGAGGTATGTTTGTGGTAAGGCTAAACATTCCTATTTTCTTTAGCCACAATGTTAAAACATTCTGTTTGATAAGCAACCTTATTTCATTACCAAACTTATCTTTTATATCGATGTAGGTATATATTTTTTATTTTGTTAGTGGATTTAAAATAATAATTTATTCTCTTGGAACATAGTTTTCTTCGAAAATCACAGCAATATGTTTGGTTGTTTTTAAAATATTTCCATGCCAAGTATAATTAATTGTCTAGATGTACCATTTTTTACAAAAGTCGTTTCAATATTTTTGGTTGTTTGAAAAATATTTCCCATTCCAGATATTATTATGAAGATAAAATACTGAGCTCGATTGAGTAATTTTAGTTGCAGAATATAGTGGACAATTAAATTGGGGTTTGTTAAAATGAATTGCGTTTCTGAACGTAATTGACTTCGATTACAACCAAATTTCTTGTTCGTGTTTTGTTCATAAAGAATTAAAATAGAATGAATAAAGAATAAAATATATAAGTGATATCCTTTTACTCAGTTTTTCTGGACTGTTTAACCTTTTCATTAAATAACTGACTAAAACAGATTGTTGTTCGAGGCTTTGTTTCCTGTAGTCTCTAAACTCACGGAAAAAGTGGGGACTGGGTCTCTGTACTGCCCTATCGCTGTGATTGTCGTTTTAACTAATCCTACGCTAAGACCTACAGAGCTGACTGAACTTTTAGGAAATTCTCTTTGTTTCAACAAGCCAAAGCAATGTTCGTATTTTTTGCCATTGAAGCAATGTACGGCTGCAGAAGATGGTTTGATCTAAATTGGTGGTTCAGAAAAGAATAATAAATCAAAAAGATTAGAGAATCCTCGGATACATCTCTATACATGGAAATCTAATTTAACTGTTAACTATTAAGATCAAGAATTTAAAATTAAGCTCACAGTACTCTGCAAAGGTGCTGACCGGTATGTTAACCGCCATCCATTTAATTTTATGACTGCGTACCAGATGTTCATGGTCCGCATTGCATCATTCGTTATTTACTAGCCAATAGGGTCCACCGATAGCAGTATAGGGAAGAATCTTTGATAAGGGCTTGTATCGTGGAGTGTTGGATTATTTGCCCGGGGCAGGCATTGCTTTATTGGCCCTTTGTGAGATATATCGGATTAGTCATGGACCAGAGGAGGAAGAAATTGTTTCTGGGGTCGCGGAGGCAGTTATAGGCCGAACTGACACAGCCGTCTACGCCATTATTTGAGTTGGTTATTGTCGTGTAGCAGGTGCCTTTTACCATATGTTCTGGTTTAAGAGCTTGTACTTTCTTTTTAAACTTGCGAAGATGAGGTTAATCAGAACATGGATTTGATCTGTTTCATTCACTAATTGAATTTGAAATAATCTGATGGATCTTTCTTAGTTTAATGTAACTAAGCTGAGTTAAATTTTAAGGCAGTAATTAGTTGTACTTAAGTGGATCTTAATTACTGGAATTGATGGGGCACACTTTTACTTTTCTTTCTACAAGCTAACTTACATTGTGATTGTTTTAGGTTTGATGTTTGGAACTATTTAGAATTTGAACTAGAGTCGTTGCTAGTGTGAGTATGTTGAAGGATGGGTTTTATACAGGCTTTTTTGATAAATAATTTTTCCGTTTTTAGTGGATGTATTTCTTTAAACTTTAGCTTCATACCAACAGAAATATAAAAGAAGCATTAACTAATTTCACAGCAAACATAAAAATGTATTGTTCAAAATATCAAACCTTTTTCTGGCTCAATTCAGATACTTTGATGAGCATTGTATAACCTTTATCAAAGTAATTTTTACATATAAAATAATAACGGCATTCGTTGTCGTAATCATTTTTTTCCAATTCCTGAGATCAATGGAATTAAAAATATACCTGCCAACTAAAAATTAGTAACAACACAAATTTTCAATATTATATCAGAATATGATTATTGTAAATGATGATTATATACTAAAATTTAATATTATTAAATACCTGAAAGCCCTTTTGTACCATAAAGACGAAATAAAAGTTTAATTATCACTTAGAGCGTTCCTATAATTTAACCTACTTTATTTATTAAGCTTCTTGCTTTTATGGCAGTCGTTAAGTAAATACTATGATTATTATTTTCTAATAATATAATATAATAATTCATATAGTTATATGAATATTTTAAAATTCATGAAACAAGTCATATTGTCTTAAGTGCTCTATTTCAGCATCTTCTTATGCAGGGAGAGATTTAATTACGTGTATTCTGTTTATGGCTATTAATAAACAATATTGAAATTTGAACGTTTCTATTACTTTGCACTACTTGTTATGCTGTAAAGTGTTTTTTTGCCAAGGGCGCATTTAGATTCCGGAATAGAATACAAATTTTTATTTATGAAATTTGTCGTGAGTAAGAATATTTTCAAATTTAAGAATCTTTAAGTTTATATAAAGTGCTTTATTACAAATGCTAACGGCTTTATTATGTGGGAAATTTAAATTAAATTTGAAGTAAAATAAACAAATTTATATATATATTTCATTTGGTCTCGTACAGTTGCTCTCCAGTTGTTTAATTTCAGGATGGCTTTAGCGTCCTGAGAGACATATTTCAGTTCACTTTTTATATATGTATATACGATATTCATTCTCCGAACATTGATCTCTATTAATTTTTACTTTCCCTTACATATATACGAAGTATTGCGATCGACGTAAGGGGAAGTATTGCGATCGCGAAAATTTTCGAATTCGAGTTTTCGACGGAAATACACGTTGTAAGGTCCTCGAGTTCAAATGACCAAATCTCGCAAAATGGTCTGTGTGAATGTGATCACTCTAGCTCAAAAAAAGAAAAGTTGTACGATACTGAAATTATGAATTTAAGGTTACCACATGCACATGATGTTATAATAATATTTTCGTCCAAATCGACTAACCGGAAATGCCACTTTATACTATCCATTTTACACTTTTTTACAATTTTCTCGAAAACGGCTCTAACGATTTTGCTGAAACTTGCCTAAATTATTCTTTATAAAGACCTTTAACTTTATTTTTATTTAGTAAATCACCGAGAAATTGCAGGTAAAAAAGTTATGATGAAAAGAATATACAGAAAATCAGACCAGTATTAGCAAAGATAGAGTGCATTTTATGAGGAGCATAAAATAGATGCATAACCGAGCGCATCCGAAAGGAGATGGATGCGACCGAACCTCCTCCCACCAATCCGCCAATCTGTTGTAAACAATACGCTCTGTAACAAAGTAATTTAAGAATACAAAAGCAGAAATTAACTTAATAATTTCTACTTTCACATTATTTAATGGAAAGAAAATGTTTCCATGGAAACTAAACCAGAAACTTTTAAAATATATTTGCAACTTGGCAAAGTTAAAATATATAGGTAGTGTACAGAATTGTTGAACTAAAATTGTTTAAAAAACTGTTTTAATATACTTATGAGGGAGAAGAAGTGAATGCTGCTGAGTTTATTAGAAGCAGTGTTTATGTGAACTCTTTAAAACTATATTAAAAAGATAATTATTATAGGACGGTAAGGGAAAGTTATGTGATGCGCGTACCGCACCAGATTTTTCTGTATTATATTCAACGTGGGAATAAAACTTTTAATTGATAAAAATATGGAATGATATTGGAGGTGATTTTTTGAAAATTGAATTAAACATGTTTTTTCTGTAATTCTCAGGATTTATTACAATGATCGTCTCAAAACATTGTTAATTTTTCCTTAAACAAATTAAATGGAAAACTCGTGAGGCCATTTATAATAAAACGAAGATATCAAATCTTAAAATATTAAAAATATTACTAAAAAATATTGATTCGTTTTAGTTAATAATTTTGGTACTATTGATCAGTACTTCTAGAATCTTAAATGCAGCACTAGAAATAGAATGTGTTTAAAAGAATTTAAATAAAAACAAACTTTGGCTAGAGTTCACGACCATCTGATGTACAAGTCACATAGACTTTTATTCTAGTTATTCTAATTTAATATTTATAAATATATATTCTATTTTTATTATATATAACTTTTAAATTAAGAATGCATTTTATTTTGAATTATCAATCTAAAGATTTCAAGAAGTTATAAAGTTTTACTACTGCAAAAATACAGAAAAAATGGCAAATCATTGGCAAGAAAAAAATAAATTAAAAATAAGGAAATTAAATAAATCATATATTAATGACCATTGAGTTTAATGATGATTACACTATATACTGTATCTTAATTAAGAAATCAAAATTTACATCAGATCAAAAATTAGATAGAGATAAAAAGTTAAAGCAATTAGTCTCATATTAAGAGATGGCATCTTATTTTAGCAAATTTCAGTTGGGCCTGTGATGGAGCAAATTGATCGTTAGACCTATTAGAGAGCTGTTGATTGAAAACAAAAGCATTTTATTGTAGCTATAAATAATCTAATGATAGAACTCATTGACGGAGAAAATTGGTATCAATTTATCTTTAACAGGCGGCCAGCATTTACTGAATTAAAAGGAGAAAGCTATTATTCTCTCCAATTTAGAGGTTGACAGTATCAACTTATAACAGTCAGATCTTTTATTTTCACCACTAGAATGGACAGATAATCGCTTTATAGTCCGGTATCCAGGGCTCATTAACATTTAATTTTCCAGGCAAAGTTAGAAAAATCTGAAGAAAAAAAAATTATATGCCGGACTTGCTCAAGAATTCGTGAAAAAAGTCTTGTCCAGATCTGATGGCAGATTCCTTTTTTTATATGATTTCCTTCTCACTGTTTACAAATCTTCTTCTTCCCTGACCTCTTCGCTGAGCTTTCGTTAGGCCGTTCGGTCTTGTGCAGTTGCTCTCCAGTTGTTTACTTTCAGGATGGTTTTAGCGTCCTGAGAGACACATTCTTTCCATCTTAGTCTGGGTCGTCATTCTCCCTCTTGTTCGGTGAAGCTTCCCTTCCAGAAGACTTTTTGGGATGTCTGTTCTTCATTTGGAAAACATGTCCGGCCCATCGGATTTTGATCAATTTTTACAAATTCGCTTCCCCAAATAGCTCATATAGCTCTATATTTTTTCGTCACTGTTTACATACTTCTTAATGACTATATTACTTACGTAGTTATAACCTCATTTTCAAATAAATAAATAGGTATTGTTTTTTCACCAATAACAAATAAAACTGACAGTATTGAACTATTTATTTGAAATTACTATGTACAATAAAAGCTGAACAAAAATCATGAATGAGGCAAGTAGTCTCTTATGTTTTCTATTATAACTCCGAAGAGATCTTTCTCGTGCCTTCTACGCCAAGCAAAGTCGCACAGGTAAGAATCTATCAAAGTCCTTTGCGTTCCATACCCGCGTTTATACCACAGCGATTCAACCTTTTGAGTGTGTGTGCATTCTTTATCCACTAAATTTTTGCAATGCTCAACTTTAAATAGTTTATACCCCATTCGGGGACTTTTTTAAGACCTTTGTACAACTTTCAACAATCGGAATATATTGTAGAAGGAATTGATGCAGTGTTACAAGACATCAGAGTTTCTGTACTCCTGTTCGGCACCGCATACAGGAAGCACTCACTAGTTTCTCTACAAACTCCTCCGAAGACCCACTGTTACAGTCGGCCAATATTATTTTTTCTCTTTGTAAACCAGGTTTTGTCATTTCTACTGTCAATCCCTCTCCCCCAATAACCATTGCCTTTGCAACAATCTCATTCACAAATACCTCTTGTAACATATTCTTCCAATCCGTAACTGTACAGGAGCTTATACCTAATTCATTTCTAGAGAACTTTATGACGCCTAGTTTACTCGATCGCCCATGAATAAATAAGCAATATACTTTTTGATTGTGATAAATGACAGTTTTCAAACCATTTTCCTGATAAAACACTAGTATTTGCCCTGAAATCCGTGTTATGGCATCTCCAACGAGGGCAGTCTCCTTGTCTATAATACAACTTCATTACATGCATTTTACATTATTACATGCATCAATTACTCTCTGCTTCTTGGAGTAATTGACATGTTTTCTTCACTCCGGCATGTAACAGATTCCTTTTCCATGTTCCGGATCTTTTCCAGATTGTAAAAGATTCATTTTTTTTTTTTAGTATCTAAACACGCCAGAACGTCCCCAATAAATAACCGAATGGGTAACAGTTAAAAACAATTTAATCCCAAATCATATGTTTTTATCGAAAAGTGATTTGCGGTAGCGAAGTTATAAAGACTTTTATATTATTATGTATACATAAAATATAAAAGCATATCTAATAATATTTTATTATTCATAAAATTATAATAATACTACTAATAATAATATAATATATATAATATAATTCTGAAAAAATACTCCATTTAATATATTTTTTCAACTTTGTCTTTAAAATTATATCCCCGATACCAAACCAATAGGGATCTTACTCATCTGGCTGATGTTTCAGGTATATTTGCCATATTCATTCCGGTGGAATAAAATATTAAACCAACCTATAGATGCTGTTTAAGTTCATTATTGAACTTAAATGTTCATTATGAAATTATTCTGTTATGAAAATGATAATCCTGAACTTTACATTATGAAGTTTTTAGTAAGAGAAAGTATTGCGATTGCGAACATTTCGAATCCGAATTTTCAACGGAAATACGCGTTTTAAGGTATCTTGAGCCTAAATAACCAATTTTCGCAAAATGGTCTGCGGGTTTGTGTGTGTGTGTGTGTGTGTGTGTGTGTGTGTGTGTGATAGGTCTAGCTCAAAAACGTAAAAGTTATACGAAATCAAAATTACGTATTTAAGACAGGTATAAACCTGTGATGTTACAGAAACGTTTTCAGAAAAATTGACCTACCCGGAGTTTACATCATCGATTTTACACATTTTTACAATTTTCTCGAAAAAGGCTCTAGCGATTTTGATTAAAATAGTGATATCAGTATACAATTAATTGCTCTTTAGTATCAGATATTTCCTTATCTCATTGAAATAGGCTGACAGAGCTTATATTCCAAATTTAGTTCCTTTAATTTTGTTTATTTGAAATTTTAAATAAATTTGAGCATGAACGTCTCTTATTGTTAGTAGTAATAAGAAATCGATTAATATAAACTTTGAAAGAATTTTTTAATTCACTAAAGGAGAAATATATTCCCGCATCGAAAAAAAATTTCTGGAACTAAGAGTAGTTATGTAGAATTATAATGCACAGCTTGAAAGTTAAAAATTTTAGAAACAAATAATATCAAACATATAGTGCCGTTTGAGGTAATGGAGAGTGACGAAAATCGTAGAAATTTAAGCGATTGTTGTTGTTAATAATTTCTACTTTTATATTATTAAATGAAAAATAAATATTTCTATGGAAACTAAATAGAAAAAATAATGGTGTAATTATCATACCGAAAGATTTGAGTCGTGAGTAGACAAAATTGTATCCTGATTACCTAATTTTAACTTGAACCGTGTCTAAAGTATATCTATATTGATTATAAGTTGATTTATATCTTCTTTTTTTATTCCTTAACTTCTTATGCATATCTTTGTTGATTTGGTTAAAGATAAAGGATAAAGTGTCTCCCTCTGGTGCACAGGTGACAGCGCACCAGTTGATGACACTTATAAGTTATGCTTAATCAAATAAGAAACTTTAAAATAGAAAAATCTGTGTAATCCTTCGATAAAATAGAATATTCCAAATGCTCCTGAATTGTAACTGATCAGTGTCAATTTTTCCTTAAGGTGGGCTTACACTGGGGATAACTTTGCTAATAACACCATCCATTAGCATGTCACTGTAGGTATAATAAGTAAACCCTCTGGGTTAAAAGATAAATCCTAAAATCGGTGGTCAATGGTAGATTTATTTAAGATTTTATGTTTACCACCGTTCAGTTATTGTCAGTTGTCCACGAACGAGTAACAGGAATAAGATATTGGCTAAGTGAAGGCTGAAGATGGGATTTGCTTTTCTGAAAGGCCATATGAGAGCAATTACTAAATAAAAGATTTAACGGAGGAAGTCTTAAGTGTTTTAATACCTATAAAATAATCATGCATAGTAGATGAAAATACAAAGTTTTATATACATAAAGCATTAATGTTCAGCCATTGTAAATACAACGTATTCACTGTCCGAATAAAATCCGACATTCGTTTATCGGTAGATACAGCCGATAGACCAAAGGACTCCCAGTAAATTGTCCCTTTTTAATTTATTATTTTGTTGATGTTTTTAGCTATTTGTTAAATATTGATTCAAATCCTTGAGGGTTTTTCTTTAAGATTTATTATCTCTGGATACAATCCCTGATCACATGTAACATAATTGATGTTATTTTGATGGATGCACCTTTATATTGACCTTTATTGACCTTTATGTTTTCTAATCAAAATTATCATTATTGCGAAGCTTTTATAAGGCATTTTATTGAGTAGGCACAGAAACTCTGGTTACTAAGCCGGTGTATAATAAGCCCGCTTGCTGGGCTCGCAGGGGTAATCTCATTCCTTGGTAAATATCATGGGCAATCCAGCGGCCCTTGCTCAATAACCATACCAATCTGGCCTCCAAGAAAAGGGAGTTGCCTCATAAGGCCTGATGGCAGCAGATCGTAAATAGCCTGCAATAAGGGGAACGCATAACTCTTGGTATCTGCCGGTCCCGGGGGTATAGCTTATCCTTTTGATGTACGGTCGTGTATGCATTATTTTAACTTCCTATATATAAATTTTATTATATGTATGGTAAAACTATATATTATAAAGTAAATAAAAATTGCTACCTTCGAATCCATCCCATAGTGATTAGGTCTCTGTATATATAGGTATTGTTTCTGTAAGGAAAGATGTAATACAAAAGATGTTGACGCTAGTGTATGATACAGAATACATATCCAATTTTGTCACTGACTGAATGAATGAAAATCATATTCTCTGTTTCGAAGGAATAAATCCGTTCAAATAGAAATCGCTGAACATGAGTATACGTGACAATGGTTGTCTTAATCGAATCCGTTATACGCTTGTAAAACAATTTTACAAAATAAAAGAACAAAAGTAATTATAATCCTTTTAGTTTTACTCCTTCCTCAATTGACCAAGTATAGCACAGTATTCACGATCCTTCTTAAATTACTGCAACTATTACTGCAGTATTAACTTTTAGGAATCTAGTGATATCTGGGCTTGAAACTTGTTCTCGAATAAAGAAGATATAATACTAAATTAAATCAAATAAAAATACTAAAATTATGACTATGAAACAATAAATAATTTGGATTCCTTCAAATAATAAGGAATGTATTTTTTGATAAAGGATATCCCTAATGGTCGGTGCTTAGTCAAGAATTAATTTAGGCTTTCTTGGATTCAGCTTTACCTAACCTGATCCAGCTCTTAATTATTCCGAGACTATTTAAATGTTTTAATATTTCTCCGCAGAGTAAATTAGTTATTTTTAAATTGAATTCCTTAATTGACCCTATCACAAGATCCTATTTCTAGAATGTAATAATGAGATTTGGATAATCAGAATTTCATCAGCATATCGATATAGGGAATTAAATAGTTCTATTTAACTTTTCTTAGAGAAAAAACTAAACCCAAAATTGCTAACAATTATATATACATTGAAAAAATCTTCCAATTGAATTGACCACTCAGTGATCAGTGGATTAGAGCCCTGGAAGTGAAGTGCATGTTTGAGAACGCATTGTGAGGCTTCTGAGCACAGGCAGTCAAGTAGTGTTTGAAATGCAGCCAGAGTCGAAAAACCGTTCCTTAGCACAAAGAGTCGAAACTGAATGCTCTCTTTCATCGGATATGGGGATCTCCCTCTACCCCCTCCTCATTCCCATCACAGCTGAGTGCTCTCCACTCTTGGCCTTTATCATAACTTTATCATAAAAGTCATTTATCATAACTTTTTTACATGAGTATCATTAACATTAAATTTATGAGATCTGTGAGTTTTATATAAAATATTACGATATCTCGTTTTTATTTAATTAATATCAGATCTTAGCCTATATTACACGTACATGCTTCTATAACTATTTGTTTACTTTGGAAATGATTAATTTTAATCTAATTTTTTTTAAAAATCGTTTTCTATTTAAACAAGTGTATATTTTTTAAAACTCTAATGAATTCAACTGGGAAAGTTTAAATTTAAATTAATCATTTAACTATCGAAATTTTTATATTTTAAAACTTTTTCCAAACAGTATTTGTTTTCTAATTTTATTTGTCGAACCTCATAGTACAAATTTCTATACCAGTTTTACCCATTTTTTTTGCAAGATTTAAAAAAATTAATCAGATTATAATAAGTGTTTAAAATTTCCCTATAGATGAGTAATTTTAACTTTAATTAGTTTGTACAATATGAAAAAAATAAATTAATATAAAAAGACACAAATAAAAAGTGTTTGAGACTTATTGTCAAAATAATTACTTATACATTAGTGTCATTATACATTATACATTATACATGAGTAAATTACACATTAGTATCATAAACAATGAAAACAAACTATAGAACCAATAAGAAAAAAATATATATATGTTTTTATTTATACGTGCAAACACTTAGGCATCATCATCATGAGTGGTGCGACAACCCGTCACCTCCTCCAAAAGCTTTCACCAGTTGGCTCGATCTGCTCCAGCAGCTCTCCAGTTTCGAGTACCAAGTAGTACCCGCGCGTCCATCAGGACGGAGTCCGCCCATCTTACATTCGGCCGGCCCACTCTTCGCTTGCCATGGTGGTCTTGTTAGTATCTTCTTAGGTATCTCGCTATCTCCCATCCTCACAGCGTGGCCTGCCCATCGAAGTCTCCTGAGCTTGATGAACTTGGCCACATCCACGTCATCATACAGTCCAGAAAGCATCGCATTCTTCCTTCTTCTCCAGGTGCATTCCTCTCGAACCAGGCCGAAAATTCTTCTAAATATTTTTCTTTCGAGTGCCAGAAGTCTGGCTTCATCAGTTCTGGTAAAGGTCCACACCTCTGACCCACATGAGAGAACTGGATGTACCAAGGTCATATAAAGTGGATCTTGGTCCTGTTTGAGAGTCACCTGCCCATGAAATGTTTGGCCAGACCAAAGTAGTTACGGTTAGCTACAGCTATCCTCCTGTCCATTTTCGCAGAGACGTCGTTTTGGACATTCACCTCCGAATCCAAGTATACAAAGCTTTGCTCTGTCTGAAATATGTAGAGCCCGACTCCAAACAATCCAACTCCTACCCCTGCTCCTCCTATTCTCAAATGCTTCGTCTTGGCTTTATTAAAGCCTAGGCCAAGTTTTCTTGCTTATTCCTCCAGGGCAAGGAACGCTTCTCTGAGGGTACGCTAAGGTCTGGCAGCAACGTCGAAGTCGTGGCATACCCCGTCAGATGAACTGTACTATAAAATAGTAAAGCCCGTGTTTTTATGCTAGATCGGCGCACTGGTCGCTGCACCCCGAAATAAAAGAGCAGGCATGCCAGAGCGTCTCCCTGTCTTACACCACAGTTCGTCCTTATAGATTCGGAGATGTCAGCTATAATGCGAACTGCACTGCTCGAGCCAAAAATAGTCATCTGCACCAGATATAAACATTCAGGAATGCTTAGTATTATGATTTTGTCTGACAAATAAAATTGGAATTATTAAATTGACTCCTTATGAGGTATATTCTTTTGATTGAATCATCAAATATCAGTTACAAATTTATTGATATATTTCAAGAATTAGAAGCCCATTGTCTCCAAAAAAAATTTTTTAGTTTTATATATTGTAGTTGAATTAGAATTTTTTAAAGGAAGAATTTTTATTTAAAAGCTTTGATTTAAAAATAAAAATGCATTATACGAAAAATGGTAGTAACTTCGTAGAGATTTCAGAGCCAACTGTGATTCAATTAGACGGATTCCTTTGGCCCCAACCGCTGGATTGTGGTTGGATATAGATGTGAGACCTTAAGTCTACGCGTTTGGATTAACTTTGATTCCAACGTTGGCCCAGGGTTTCAATCGTTTCTTGAGTCGTTTTGGCTCTGCGGTCAATAGAAAAATAGGTTTCTCGGCTATTGCGCAGCCACCATTCCGCACAGCGTGCTCGGTTTGGTATACTGGCATCAGGGACCGAAACCTTTCATAAAAGTTGAAATGACAAAAAAACCGTGCGTCCATTCAAGAGATACTCGTGTCAATGATAGAACCATTGCCAAAAATTAGAATAGCTCTCTTGAGAACTACATGTTGAAAGTTTGCCCCGATTGCGATACTTTACTAAAGTGGTAAAGTAACAACATGGCTACAAAAAACATGACTCATGCAAAAAATCGGAGTCATGTTTTTTAAATAAACATATTTTTATTGATGACAAAATTATTCTTATATGCTCAATTAAACCGCCCTCTATCACCATTTAATTATGTATCTCATTAAACTAAAGACCTCTAGTTTTCTTTCGTTGCTACTCCTTGGTGTGGGCCCTATTACGACATTTACATAAGAGGCTTCTAAAATTTCATAAACAATTTCATCTAAAAACAGAGGCATCATAAAAAGTCGACGCGCATTGGAACCTGTAACCTTACCCAGGTACCGAGTTAGAGCCGTGTTCTGTTTCAAAACTGTTCCAAAGATCCTTAAAATTTCACTCTGAAAACATATCGATTACAAATAGAGAAAATAGAACATAGATTGAAGGGCCCAATACAATGGACGAACTGTGCACGATGTCACGTTTTTTCATGTCAGAGATCGGAATCATTTCTCTACAGAACCCTCAGAACATGGCCTTTATTTATATAATTACCTTATCATCCATTCTTTTGCGAACAAAAGATTCCTTTACGGTTGATTACTTTCTGGTGAATTATGATATAACTCATATTAAAATATATGTGCAATATTTTATAATATATTTGTAACATCTGTTGTAACAAATATATTATATGAAATATTTATTTTGTTGTTTTTGTATTCAATAAAATAAGCGACTTCCTCTTGTTGTTTCCAATTTAATAATTTACTCGTGTAGCAATGTGTGTTTCATTAATAATTAGAAAGTATAATCAGTATCAGCATTGATATAAAAATAGGAAAAAATATGTAAAATAAAAGTATTATAGCTTCTTTTTTTTCTGTTATGTCAAAATCATATTAATAATGTCATACACAATTTTTCATGATTTTAATTTCTCTTTAATAAATAAGTTAATAAAATTTCGAATTATGTACCTTTTATTTTTTTTCTCTGGGTTTTCATGTACCTACTAATAAAAAACCATTTCAATAAAAACATTGGGAAAAAAAAATATTTTACTAAAGAAATATTATGTAAACGTTCTTTCTCTCTTGTTTAAATCGTACAGGAAAGGGGTGCATTTATGAATTTTAACATAGTTCGTGTAAAAAACATATTATACGTAAGGTTAATATGAAGATAATAATTTAGCAAAATTATTAGTTAACCTCAAAGTAATTTTAATATAATATCTATCAATGGATTGTAAGGTAAAAATGTTTGATAAAGTAGTTCTTAAACTATTGTAATTATTATTTATTTATTCAAGGTGCCCCAAATAAATTGCCTCGAAAACTCTTCACGGCCAATCGGATGATCTAATCAAAAATGCCAGAGGAAAAATTTGTAGTTCTACTTCTATAAATTCACTAACAGATTTTTCATTTCAACTTTGACAAGTACGGCTGAATCTCGGCGAAAATTTGGGTTTGGAGAGCCAAGACCAAAATGTGGTTCTCGTTTTAGGAGTTGCGAAAGTGCAGGATGTTCTTAGTAAAATACCTTGTCTGCCCATCCAAATCCGCTACCATCAAAATTGGCGATATTAATTCCAGAAACAACCTTCGATCATTTTTCATTTCGTACACAATATCTTGAAGGCTACCAACCTTTTTTAAAAAGTAAAGTAAATTTGATCCCTAATAGAGAGGGATTATGTTTACTACTTCTCGAGAGGTTTATTACCACACAAATAGGAGCTAGTTGTTAGAGTAACATGAAGTAGTTTATTATATTTGAAGAAAGAACATTTTTCATGATATTTGCCAAAATAAATTCACAGAATGGTGATTTTTCTATTTTTGGAAAAATATTTTTTTTTTTTTTTTAAACATTATCTCGAAAACTATAAGACGTCATATGTCGTCTTCGGAGCTGGTTAAGTTCGCCATAAAGTAGTGCATAGTGATTATTTTTGTAGAAAGAGTTGTTTCCATGATAATTGCCTAAATAGGTTTAGAAAATGTTGATTTTCCTTATCTCGGAAATTTTTTTTTTTTTAAGAACTTTATATCGGGAACTAGAGAACGTTTTAATATTAAGGCTCAAATTTTAGAAAATTTAATTTACTTTTTTAAAAAGGTATTCATAATGTGTTTCGCGTGGTTGGCAGTCTTCAAGAAACTGAACACGAAATGAAAAATGAGCGACAATTTTTCCTGAATAAAATGTCGCAATTTTTGAAGACAGATGCTTTTGAACGGCAGACGAGACTTATTTTACTTGGAATGTCCTACACTTTCGTAATTCACATTCAAACTTCTAAAATTAGCAGGGGAGGATCCAGCGGTAGTTATTAGGGGAGGACTAGGTTTTTGCCAGAAGGGGGCAAGCTGTATTTTGCCGCCCCTTCTTCCATTCCCGTCCTCTAATAAAAGTAATCAGTTTTATAACATTATTGGAGGTAGCATATTTCGAAATAAGTAATATTATGACATAATCGTTGACGATAACAGTAACAATGATTGTATTAAGATCAATACATAATAAAAAAACAGACGAAAATATTTTTTAAATACCTAAAAATAAAACACCCCTCAAGGCTAAAATTCTGACAAGTGCTCCCTTTGCCCCTCCACAGGGTTACCACGGTATCTGGGATACTCGTAGAGCAGGCATGGATTATGCCATACATTTTTTTGGATATTTTTTAATGTTTGTATACGTTCTTCCTTTGAGGTATCATTTTTAATTTGCTTGATTTATTTTTTATTACAATAATAAAAATGTAATTGATTGATTATTCAGAAGGTGAACCAAGGTTTATTTCCCCCCACCGAGTGGATGATAATTTATAACAGTTACTCACGATTATTGATATTATTAGTTCTCCTTATAGAATGAGTTCTCCTACCTTGGAACTGAGATTAGCGGAAATGCAAAAATACAACCAGAAATATCCCTTAGAATAAGAAAAGTTAATAATATTATTCCATTAGCAAAACACTGATGGGAAAGAGAGAGGTCAATAAAGATGTCAACCTCAACATTTTCAAGTATGTATGCCTGTTCTGCTATGTGGAGCAGAGAGTTGGGTCCTGCCAGACAACAAATGGAGCCGAATAACTGCAGCAAAAATGAAATACTTCCACAAAGTGGCTTCAAAAACATGCAGGGATAGGATCAGGAATGAAACCATAAGGCAAGAATTAAATATTTCTGCAATAAAGGACGTCCTGGAGAAGAGACAGTTGGGGTGGTATATAGCCCTGATCGAGATCCACACAAATTTATGGAGGCGAGACCAGTAAGCACTAGACCTAGAGGAAGACCTAGGCTTAGTTGTAATAGCTATATTTCCAAGTTGAGTAAAGCGAGAGAAAAAATATTACAGGAGATGACGACTCTTGCGAGAGATGACGAGAGGCAGAAATAGATGGAAATCCTGGGTTGGATTAACTCAACGCTGAAAGGTACTACGAGGAAGTTAAAGAAGAGAAATGTTTTTGAGTCCTCTATGAGCTTTTCCATTCTGCTCTATTTTGGACAGTTGCTTTCCGATGAGGATTATTAGCTTGAAAAATAACGTATGTGACAGAAAGAGGCTTATGTTACCTCCTATCTAGTAACGTTTGAGACTATATTTATTTGTATTGAAAATAATGCTCCAAATAGATTTTTACTATTGTTAGGACAAGATGGATAATAATAATAATATTGAAAGAATAATTATTGAAAGAATAATTATTGAGAATAAATATTTTAAAACAAAAAACCGTATAATACATTATATTTTGCCTTAATAATTCAGATTTATGTGCATAAGTTATAAGCTCTATATACATCTCTGCCCTATTTTATTGCTCCCAGACAAACCTATTTTTAAGGATAGAATGCAAGCTGTAAATCTCTTTTCATTGTTATTATTTTGTAGCGTTAGTTCTAATGCAGTGTGTTTTACTACTCTTAAATATAGAGTCACAAAAGACATAGTATAACTCTACGACGTAGTATAGACATCAAAATGCATAGAGGACAGTGCAATAGGAAGAGAGGGTATTTGGTGGGGGGAAGGGATCGGATATAACGTAGAGAGGGGAACTGGATGGAAACGGTGTCTGTATTGGACTTTATGAACTTCTTTTCCGCCCATAAATGCTTGTTTTCGTAGCAGGCGCTTTGTCTAGCTGGTTTGAAATACTTAAAAGAATTTCTTCCTTGATCATATTGTTTCTTCATCGGGTGTCATTTTTTAAAAACTTTTCAAGGTTTTTTTATTTAAGATTTGATTTTAATATTAAATTGTTTTTGTTATTATAATTGATGTAATGAGACACTTAATGAAGATACAGGAAAAAAAAGATTTTTCCAAGTCAGAACTTTTTTTTCCCGGTACTTCATGGCCCATATAGCAAATATTTGGACTCGAACTGAGTAACTTTAATTTAATAAAAAATAAAAACCCCGTCTACGGAGTAAATTTTATACCTTACAATCCCATTCGTCCTATAAGACGGAATTTACTTGCTTATCTACTAATGTGCATTGGAGGGTTGTTAGTGAAGTTGAAGCCCAGGAATATTGAAACTTGCTGTCGTAATCACCAGATCAGCTGTCGTAAGCACCAGCTTTTCACACCCAAATGAAAATTATGATTCTTCTTTACTCAATTAATTAATATAGAGTTTGTATGTTTACATGCACAGATGCAAGGAGCTTTCTTTATTTTGACATACACAGCTGAATAGAACGGAATGTATTTGCAAGGAGAAGTAATGTGTAGTGGAATGCGCACGACTATTACACCAAGGTTCCCTATTCTTAGGACCAAGAACAACCCACCAATGCGCTTAAGTATATATGCAAGTACATTCCGTTCCTTTGTAAGAATGGGATCGTAAGATATAAAATTTATTTCCCTTGTCGGGGTTTTTATTTTGAATTATATTAAATTTTATTTTAAGGTTTTTGATTATTCAAGTACCTATTCGTTGTTTATAACTTAAAACCATATGATTATGAGCTTATAAATGATATGATAAAAAATATCGACAAAAAGCAGAAAATGCTTAAAATATAATGAAATATTTTTCCGTATTTTGAGCTCACAATATTTCAAAACATTCACGGGATCACGAAGAATAATGTGAGCCATGAAACTTTAAAATCCGTTGAGCCGTTCGCTCAAAAATTCGCTAGATACATAGCAACGATCAAGCTAAACACATTACACTTCTTGTGGCTTCTCTGTTGTCAGATAAAAATTAATAAGCAATAAATTACGAGCCATAAAATAAATAGCCGTTCCAAAAATTCCATTTCTTGCAGAGTTGGGCCAAAATTGATACATGTTTGGGATTTAAAATTTGATATTCCCAATGGAGGGAGTTATTGTTGACCGTATATTTATATTTAAAGGGAGAAGTTGATCGGGGGTGCGGTCAAAGAAATAGACTACTATAAGTGTGAACTTATATAAGTGTGCCTACGTTTCGGCCTAAGTTTTAGGCCATCTTCAGGGCAGCGAGGCGTGTGGTCAAGCGCCAACCCAGTTGATATGGTATATCACCGAGGAATTGCAGGGAAAAAGTTATGATGAAAAGAATATTTTATTTACGCATAACTTCAAAAGCGTGCAATTTATGGTAAATTATGTATATAATTGTATGAAAGGTAATTAAATTACCTAAAAAAATATAAAAGAATGATGAAAATCGGACCAGTATTAGCAAAGATACAGCGCATCGGACTAACCGGAAATAGCTATTATATCATGGATTTTTCACTTTTTTACAATTTTCTCGTAAACGGCTCTAATGATTTTGATGAAACTTGCCTAAATTATTCTTCATAATGGCATTTAACTTTTCATTTAAGTAGTAAATTACCGAGGAATTGCAGGGAAAAAAGTTTTGATGAAAAGAATAATTTATTTGCCCATAACCTAAAAAGTATGCATTTTACGGTAAATTATGTATAGAATTGTATGAAAGGTAATTAAATTTCCTAACAAACAATAAAAGAATCATAAAAATCGGACCAATATTAGCAAAGATACAGTGTATTTTATGAGGATTACAAGACCCTAGATGGATAACCAAGTGCATCTGAAAGGAGACGGATGCGACCGATCCTCCTCCCACCAATCCGCCAATCTGTTGTAAACAATACGCTCTGTAATAAAGTAATTTAAGAATAGAAAAGCGAAAATTTACTTAATAATTTCTACTTTCACATTCTTTAGTGAAAAGAAAATGTTTCTATGGAAACTAAACCAGAAACTTTTAAAATATATTTGCAACTTGACAAAGTTAAAATATATAGCTAGTGTATAGGATTGTTGTACTAAAATTGTTTAAATTTTTTTTTTATTGTACTTAAGTGGGAGAAGATTTGTATGCTGCTGAGCTTATTAGAAGCAGTGCTTATGTGAACTCTTTAAAATTGTATTAAAAAGATAATCATTATAGGACGGTAAGGGAAAGTTGTGTGATGCGCGCACCGCACCAGATTTTTTCTACGTATAGCAGAAAGTTTGTCACTCACTAAAAAAAATATTATTGTTATAAGCGTTGTAAGTTATATCTCAAAACTTATTTTTTCAATTAAAAAAAAAATTTTATTTTTCTTTAGCAGGTAATTCAACGTATTTGAGCAATCCGAAAATAACTTTTGTGAATAATCTTTTAAGCTAAGTATGTCTACTCTGTCCGATTTTTGATTCTACATGACGTCTGGAGAAGGAAACGTGTAGCATGCGACGTCGCATACAATGTCGAATCGAAAGTCGAACAGTGTGGGCGTAACTTTAAGAATTTACAATTTTGTGATTATTTATAAGTAAGGTATATTTACGATTTTGTTCTCCTCTAAAATATTTTTTCCTAGTAGCTATATAGCAACCGAGTGCTCTCTGTAATGAACCATGCCAAACAAATCGTTCTTTTGTTCGGGAGTGGAGTGCACCTCATCAATTCTATTGAATAAAATGCAAATGAGAGAGTTATGATTTGATTGTCGGCTGTGATATTCTATACAGAGGCTGTGGCGTGAATATCGAGAGGCCGCCGACTGCCTGAATACAGAGCATAGTTACGGCCTCTGGCGCTCGCGCAAAAGAATACAAAGGACGCGCAAAAGCTGCCCATAAAGGGCCAGGGCCTAATTGAGCCGCCAAAGGGTAAATTAGTTAATGAGAGGGTGGTAGCCCTGCTTTTTCTACTGGCTCTGTTTTATTGGAGGAGATCTGGGGCAGTTGCCCCCAGCTGGCGCGACACCCCGGGCTCAATACGACCGCCTCCATAACTCTCTTTCTTCTTTATACTCTTCCGATATCGGTGAGGGACTGCTTGTTCCGGAAATATCAGAATCAGCAGGTTCTCGAACTATCACCTTGTGATAGATGGGGATTTAAACGGGAATAGCTTTCTTTCAATTTCGATTTTTATGCTGATCAAAGATTAAATTAAAAAAAAAATATCCTATGTATATGCGTGTGGGTGTGAAAACACTATTAGCAAGAACAAAAACTATACAACAACATATTTCAGAGTTATATTTTCCTCAACTGTAGAGCTGAATTCTTGGGAATATTAATTAATCAATGTTCAAACGTAACATTTGACCGAATGACATGGGCCCATCTATCATTAATATTAATTTAGATTTTTCTTTAAAACAATTAGGGCATTGAAGTATACGTCTTCTTGAAATAGATATTGCCTATAATTAAATTATAACCTTTATTCCAAATTTTATAAAAAAAAAAAATAATATTTTTCACTTATGGGGTTTCTGCAATAACATACATTTTTATCACAAAAATTACACCATTTTTAAGTAAATTCCCTAATATTTTGTTTTAGTATTTGGATTTTCAATATATCAATACAATATGGAAACTAAATATTTTTTATTTGAACACAGAACATATACTTTAATATACTAAAGAATGAAAATAAAATATTAATTTATTATTGAGGTATTAAATAATTATAAATATTATATACTTCTTCCAGTATTCGTGTCCTCTGTCTATGTTGAGCTCTGCTTCAGTAGTTGGCCACTGGAAGATTTTAGTATAAAAACTCTCATGTCCTATAGTGTAGTTTCTTTTTCAGTTCATCAGTTTTTTTTTTTGTAATTGAGGGGTACTTTTCTAACGTGTTACGTTCTAACTACTGGGAGTTTCTTGTACTTTATTTAGGTAAATACAGAGAATGTAAGACCATCAATAAAGTGTTTTACTGTAACTTTTCCTAGATTCTGTTTCTTATATTCAAATTGTTTGTATGATGAAACATTGAATGGGATACTTTGGTTCTTGAGAACAGTTTTTCTAAATGTTTCGTGTAAGTTAGGTTTTTTTTTTTTTTTTTTTTTTTTTTTTTGTGTCTGAAATCGATGCTACCAAAATTATTTAAAGCTGAATGTATTCTCAAGGGTTATTCGGTGAACGAAAAAATGCCCAGTTTTACTAGATTTAATAATCAGCTCTATCCACTTTCACAAAACAGGCTTTATGAATCTGAAATCACGATGGCAGGGTAGAAATCACGATTTAAAACTGATTTAACTGAGAAAAGAGGTGCTGTTGAGAACTGGCCTTTCCAATGCCTGACATATGAGTACCATTATTTCGCTTCCAGTTTCAATAAATTGATGATTTTTAATTTTTTTTTTTATAAATATATATATATATATATATATATATATATATATATATATATATATATATATATATATATATATATATATATATATATATATATATATATTATGCATAGATATTCGTGTGTGTTTAATATTTTTAAAGAAAATTTTAAAAAGCTATTGCTATTCAGATCGATATTAAAAATGCATTATTCATTCATAATTCAAAAGATTCATAATTGCTTTAACTAACTTTTATGATGAAGGCTGGGAATAAATCCTTTAATTTAATAAAATCTGTTTTGATTAACTAATTAAAATACAATTTATTAATTATCCATAAATTAATTAGTTATATCAATTTTACTAGTGATATATTATTGATAACTAATAGATTATAATTTATAACTAATAGATTATAATTTATTACTAATAATTTTTAAGTTATTACTTATAATTTATAATCTATTATTTATTATATATTATATTGCTAATTATTTATTTATAATATTAATATTAATATAGAATTTATAACTATTCATTATTTTTTTTTGTATTGCTTTATTTGAAAGTTATTACTGTAAGCATGTTATAAATATTTAAAGCCGAAAATTGGGCCTGTATCATCTATTTGAAGCTCAGATTTTTCATTTTACCACTACTCTAATAATCATTATAAAAATGTAAATATTTTATTAAGCTCCTTTTTAAATTTCATAACAAGAAACATTAAATTTGATTCAATTAAGATTTTAGAAAATGTAATATTGGGACAATGCATTCATACTGTTTTATTGTGAGGAATTTTGTGATTGATGAACGGAGGATTTTTTTTGTACAAGACAATGGCTAGTAGGCAAACGTAATAGCTGATGTCTGCCCTAAAAGTAGCTATGTAGTGAGAAAGTAGTTATCCTGTCGGCAAAGCTTACTGCAATTATGTTAAATTAACACCTAACAATTTTATTGTGTGTATATGTGTGAGGAAATATTTACATTGATGATTGGTTTACTGATGAGTTGGTTACTAATGAGTGTTTGGCTTCATTAAGCACAGCTGTCGATGGTGGTCCGTCCAGCTACAGCTTGGTCAATGCAATTACGAAGCTAAACAATACATCTTTTGAAAGTTGGTGCATGTAACATTCATAGGCAAGTTCCTAAAAACATTTTTGGTAAGTTGCAATTCAAAACACGTTCATGTAAAACAAATGAATAAATAAAAATACATTTGTATGTTGGCTCTGAAGGCAGACGAAAGAAGTGAACTCTGCGTCACTTCTTATAAAACGAATCCTAAACCTTTCCTTATTTGGTCTAGTTTCTTAGTTTAAAAAAATCATTTTAATCATATTAGCTGTTATTAGTTTATAATCACAAATCTACGAGTATCCATTTGCGCACGGTTTTCTACCCTCGGATTATTGGTCGCACATGGGTATCGCGCGAAAAATACGATTCTGGATAAATAAGGAGTTACTACTCTTTAAAGCTGAAATTTTATTTTATGATTAAATTAATGTGTTACGTGTCTCAAATCCTTTACTGATACGGGACAAAGTCAAGGAAAGAGTTAGTTGCCCTCTCAGATATACGGCTAAAGGTAGATTTACACGCTTCGATAAATACTAGCAATTTATCGAAACGATCGAATTGTTACGATTTATCATTCCGTTTAAACAGGGCATTGTAGGAACTTATTGGAATTGGAAAGGATGGTTGATGCCGGCTGGCATAAATTTCTGCGAATCATAACGACAAGTTGGAAACTGTAAAAAAGTAGCAGCCATTCATCGTTTCGATTTGACTCACAAGTGGAGAGCATGGTGTGTCTGCAGATGATTGTAGATTTGGATTCAGTACATGAATAAATCTTAATGTAGAAAAAATCATCGAAAACAAAAAACATTTTTTTTTTCCGGTCTCGATTGTGTTTAAAAATTTTAAAGCCACAAAATTACGTTTGGGTTTGAAGTACTGTATCTCCTCTATAGTTTACCCGATATCGAAGTTCTTGGATTTGTTAAAAAGAGGGAAGTTTCTTCTTTCCATACATATAAAAAACTATTGCATTATCTTAGATGGTCCGAGTAAAAAAAGGTGATTGTCATATCAAAACAAAATTGAAGTTTTTTGCGGATAGCGTTGGTTCTATAACACGTAGGAATATCACTGTTAAAGCGAATTGCGTCCGATGATCCAAATTTTCATCAAACTGTTTTGAATTATTCAAAGGGTTTATGAGCGATTATTCAAAATCTTCAAAACAATTTGAAGTGTCGACCCTTGGCAAAATGTTTAGGGCAATAATTTTTAGTTTCAGATTCAGTCGAAAATTTGAATATTGGTGTTTTTCAAAGTGCTAAAACCAAATCTGACACTAGTCTTGAATAAAAAAAGATCTGTTAATATATTTCCCTCGGTAAAGAATACCTTTATCATTACATACAAGTCAATCACCCTTCAGGTCGCTCTAGAATTCAATTTTATCTTTTACAAAAATTGGATCACTAAAATTTACTATTTCTGGATCATTAATAATTATGTTTTTATATCACACATAAGTGCGGCCTAAAAGGTTCTTATCCATGTACATATATGATATGCATAATTACAATATTTGTGATCCAGAAATAGTTAATATTACACTTTTATAATACTTCTATAAATATTAACGTAGAAAAGAAAAATTAATATTAAATTTCAGAGATACCATATTTTTTTAAATGATATAAATAAATTTTGGAGCCGGTCTATTGAGTTATTTGTAATGTAGATCAGTATTATTATAGGGTAAAAATATATTTTTTTACTACGATAATGTTTATAGCGGTGGTGTAAAAGTGTTATATTTACTATTTCTTGATCACAAGTATTGTTTTTGTATTATGAGATATTTATACTTATATAATATATCAGTATAAATATATCAGCTCCTAAGGCCCATTGGATGAAACGGAAGGATATGGGTTAACTTTTTTTTAATACAGAATCACCCAACAAATTTTGATCAAAATCGGCGACGGGTGTATTGTGCTATTCATGGGAAAGGTTGTGATTATTATGCAGAGAGCTGTTTTAGAAATGGCAGTTGAAAATTCCATGTCCTTAAAGCTTCTTCAGGTAGCAAGGAATCGTAAGGTAGCTGAAAGACTTTCGTGCGGAGATATCGCTCTTCTCATAACAGTATATAACAGTATCATGTTTCACAATAAACGGAGAAACTAACCTTACCAAGTCAACATAAGTCTCTTTATCCATTCTTAAATAATTCCGCCAGTCATTGGGTTCATTTCGCAATTGTTTCAATAATTTTATATGAGAAAATGCCCTTTTCTTTAGCAACCACGGGCTGCTCTACTTTCTTCTTGGTCTTCGCGACTTTCTCACTTTTCTTGCTAAACAAGCGATATATTGAGCCATAACAGTACATAACCACAACAGTACTTTCTGCATGGCAAAAGCTAAATGAGTGTACCGCGGTCGACAATATTGGACAAGAAATCATTTGCATGTAAAGAGTACTCACTCTTTCGATTTACATGAACAATAAACATTGTCAATCACATCGTTACGATTTATCGAAGCGTGTAAACCTGCCTTAAGAGTAGTCACAGATAATATTTCAGGGAATGAGCCCTCCACTTCTTGGAAACATCAGGCGATGTTGGATTATCTAAACTACCTTCATTAGTAATTTTCGTGAGATTTGTTATAATTTTATAATTCTGTGAAGTTTCACGGGTAATCACTGAGATTTCTTGATCATTAACTCAGACAAACTCATTTTCTGAGAACTTATTTGACTCAGAAGAAAAGATTTCAGCTGTATTAAACACGTTATTGTTGCTGTCTTCATTAAACTTTTTTTGAAAT
The DNA here is from genome assembly GCA_948150685.1 of Rhaphigaster nebulosa. Taxonomy (NCBI): domain Eukaryota; kingdom Metazoa; phylum Arthropoda; class Insecta; order Hemiptera; family Pentatomidae; genus Rhaphigaster; species Rhaphigaster nebulosa. The sequence continues at coordinate 93,364,647 of OX411306.1, read as the reverse complement.
GCTCAGCTAACTTGTCCTCAGTTAGATTTCTTCGGTTTTACAGTAAGTTATTATGTTATATTTTATATAGTTCGGCCTTTATTTAATTTGCCATCTGCAACTTATTTTTGCAACATGCATATCTGCGCTCATCTTGGTATTGTGATCAACTTAATAAATCTCTAAGCAATTGTGTTTGTGCTAATGGGCTCATGTATGAAGTCAGTCTGTTGTGGAAATTTTTGTAGTATTCTACAAAAAAGGTTTGGCTGAGGCCCATAGCTCTATCCCGTGTTCCCATAAGGTTTAATTAGTACTTTATAGATTGTAAGTCTGTTAGCTAAGGATAATTCGGAGCCAGGATAATAAGTAACCAGTATAATACAACAAATCGTTTGTTCAGTTTGCTCAGTCTGATGTGGGTCCGCCATGTCATTCTCTTGTCCAGGTAAAGTTCCAAATATCGCATTTCCTCAGACGTAGGAATTGGCGCTTGTAAACTACACCTGAGGAAATGAATTTTGATTTAGTCTGAACACGATGAACACTCTTTATTTCGTTCATTTTTTTTTTCTATCTGGTAGCCCAACTACAAATTTTATTTTATACTTTATTGGTTTATTATTTTCAATAATAGACCTTTGTAAGCGACCGAGGAGAACATTCCTTGGTTCTCCACCAAATCCAAATATCAAATATTCATAAAAATCCGTTCGTCCGCCGTCCGCGGCTTTTCTCTGAGACTACTGGGCCCATTTTCTTGAGATTCGGCTCTAAAGTCAGAGGTCACTCCAGGCTGATCCTCGGAACTCGACATTACCATCCGTTTGTTTTTTTCAAAATGACGGCCGATTAGAACTTTTATAAGCCCATAACTCGGTCATTTGTAAAGATAGAGAGGGAAAGTAAGGTGTTTTGAAATCAGCATAACAAGGCATTAAAAAAAAATAATTTAGATGCCGATTAAAGATCTTAAAAGCCCATAACTCGGTCATTTATAAAGATATAGTGAAAAACCAAGGTGTTTTGGAATCAGCATAAAAAAGCATTAAAAAAAATCTATTTAAATGCTTTTGGTTTATTATTGTATTTGGTTTGTAATTGACCAAGAAATAAAAATTAAGAAAAAATTAAGAAATAAAAATTAACCTCAAAATTTGAGGTTTTATGTTTCGAGATATGTATAATCCAAATATCGAATACAAAAAATCCGTCCGCCAAAACCGTGAGGTTTCTGTTCTAATTTAAGCGAAAAATAAAAATTAATTTAAATCGTCATAGATGAGACATAGCATAATAAATTCTCCGGCGCTGCAGGTCATCGCGGCCCTACGCTTCCTGACATCGATTGCGAGCTTCTGACTTCCTCGCATCTCACTACTTCCTCTTTCCTTGGATTATTTATGTATTTCCCTTAGCTTCTTGATCTTTTCTTTTTTTTCTCCACTTAAGTGCACATCCAATTTTTCCTCTTTACCAATTTACCCTCTGATTACATGTCCTCACCATCTCAGCCGAATTGCATTGACTCAGCATTGCATATTCTTAACACTCGCATTTCGGCACTCTTGCATTTTGCATTAAGCTCCAATTTCGGGATAAGCTCCAAATTTCTGCTCCAAAGTGCCTATTGTTTTATTTCTGTGCTGAACTTGGTTGACACCTTTTATAAAGTATTCTGCACATGTTCCTTTCCCAAAAACCTCTAAATGCTCATTTGAAAGATAATCTAATTAGCTAAACTGTAAACCAAAGCAATACGGAAACTCCTATTAATAGACTTAACTATTAACTACGGAAAGTCTGAGAATAAACAGACCAGATATTTTTTAAATATTACTATTTGGGAATAATAATCCATTGTATAATAATTAGCATCGTTTTTTTATAATTCTCGCGAAATTCTCCGGTCAAGCAGAATACTCGTATATCGATGAGAAACATCCCACCAGCCACACCAAGAAACTCAATTGATCAAATTGAGCCCCAACCTTGCAATTCAAAATAATACACGAGTCTGCGTTTTTCATTTCAATCATATCAAGTACTTAGAAATGTACATGCAGAAAATATGGATACAATTCAGACCCCTAGTCATTCCCTTTCAAAACTTTCAAATTTTTTGCCAACAACTGAATAAAGTAGTAGACTCTGGTACATTTGTATGCCATAGTCATACTAATGAGACAAAATTGACACTAATTTTTTAACTTTCGTTTCAGAAAAATATTTAAATACCTTTCTGACACAAATGCAGATTTCCACACTTACCAGTTACGTAGAACTGGGGGCTATGGAATACAAAGTTTATCAAATAATGATTGTTTATAAAGAAAATAGAAATCAACCGGGTACAACAAATAAAATAGCTTTACCTTCATTTTTTGTCGAATTAGAGCAATCCCCTTGCGTTGAAGAAATTTACAATAAAACCCTCCTGTATTACACCTGGATAGTTGTTGAAGAACCTTACCTCAGGATAGAAATACTTTAGTGCCACAACTGTCAGGCCTATGGCCACACCATGCATTATTGTGACCTGAAGAATGCAGTAAACCCAGGAAAACAGTTGCACTGTCTTCACTAAGCTAAAGGTTCCTAACATACAATAACATAAATTCAATAAGACAGGCAGCCTCCAGGCAGGAAGAAATACCTAGACCAATCTGAGAACCCAGAGCATCAATCTCTGGAGTATCCTGCGCCCAAATGGTGAGAGAAACAGAACTGGCAACACAGTCACTGACCTAGCCACAAACACAACCTTTACTCCATGATTCCCAATCCCATCATCCACAGCCCTCCATTCCTCTATCTACATCCAATACTAAAAAGTCCCACAAACACCAAATTCTCTACATCCCCCTCCACCGAATTCCAATGATCTTACAACCTCCTGACCTTATATATGATAAAATTAATTTTATGATTCTAAATGCAAACATATGATGTATCCTCCGCCGTAGTTCTTCCCCACCAGCTCCATTTAACAATATTCTGTTACCTAGTTATGGTACAGTGCGATATCTTGGTTTCATCCTAGACAAAAGACTCACCTTCTGGCAATGGCTAGATCCTCCATTCATGTTCAGAGTGTTTTTGGCTTTAGCGCTCTTACTCAGCCTACACTAGCTCAGTTTTTAATCAGTCAGCTTTAGTTTTATTTTAGGTATGAACATGGCCAATAGTCACTATTACTTATTTCCCAAGATTGTGGTATATTGTAATATTTATCAATGAATAAAATAAAATAATTGTGTTATGTGGGTTTATGTATTAGAACACTCAGGAGTTCATATACTTATGAACAGTTTCAATATAGAGGTCACCATTATGGACAGATATGGAAAATTGATTAAATTAAAATAAAATAATGAATCAGAAAAACCTTAAAATGTATCTAAGATACAGTTAAAGGAAATTGATCTTTGACAGTATTTTACAAAACTTTTAAAATTCGAGATAAGAAAAAAAATTACTTATGAAAGATTAGGGGTGCCCGAATATCAGCCTTGTCAAAAACAGGCATCGGAGAAACCTCGGGTACCAAAAAGCGGGTAACTAGACAACAATTTTACAGATAAGAAAAACAAGTTAATAAAAATAAAAGATAGTTTACTAAAAAATGTTTTATTGGTTCCTTGTTCACTTGATTCTGAACAAGGTCATACTATCCTGTCAGAAGTGTATAGGAAATTCCTGGGAGTGATCAATAGGCCGAGGATGAAGTGGTGGAAGTGACTGCGGCAGGTACGAGTATATTCGGATGCAGGCTGGAATAGCTGTCCCTACGTGAGCCGCCTCCGGCATGCACCTCTCTTCTAAATATTCCCATCTTTCCCTCTTCCCACACAACATCTTACCGGCAAATGGTCTTCCTCAGTAAGTGCACTCCCTTCCGCCAACTTTTTTCGACGAAAAACCCTCTTCCGTGTTTCTTGTAAAACTCCCCTAAAAGAAAAGAAAAAAAAAAGGAAGAAGGGATTATTCCTCCTTTTGGCAAGATCACGACAGACAGTGCTATTACATCAACATTATCTCGCGAAGTCTTGAAAATATTTTTTTATTGACTCTGCTCTTCATACAGCTTCATCTATAATTTTTTTTTGGATCGTACTTATTGTTGATGCTTCTTATAACCTTTATAACCTTATGACCATGTGGTAATAAATTATAAATATCCAATACTTGAGAAAATTAAAAATGTTAAAATAAAATTTAATTTAATAAAAAATACATACCCCTACTTCGGAAATTACTGTTATATCTTACAACCCTATTCGTCCTAAGAGACGTAATACACTTGAAAAATGCTACTTCAGCGTATTGCTGGGTTATTAGTGAAATTGGCTCCCATGGATATTGAACCTTAGTGTAGTTGTCGGGTGCTTACTATTAAACGTTACGGCCTCTTGCAAGTACATTCTATTCCGTTCATGTGCACATGCCAAAATACAGAAAGCTCCATTTAGCTAAACATACATTAAGTAAATTAATGATTAAATAAAGAGGAGTCTTCATTTTCGTTTGGGCAAAGACGGCATCCGACTACAACAAGTTACAATATTCATGTACGTCAACTGCACTAACATTCCGTCGCAAAGGACGAACAGGGTTGTTAGATATAAAAGTTAATTTCTTAGCCTGGATATCTATTTTTTTTAAAATTAAATTTTGTTTTTTATTTGAAATATTTATATTTAATAATAAAGAAGGACACAATTATATGTTTTCTTCTAAATTGCTAACTTTTTCTATTTTTCGACGAGCATTCAGCAATACTTCAAGAACACGTTATAACGTTAGGTTTAAGTGAAAAAAAAGCAATCTCAATTTCTCATGAAGCCATTCAGAAGAGAAAAGTATAGGGTTGGTACAATAGATCGAAAAAGCTTTCACAAGTGGTTCTTAACGAGGAAATTTCAAAAACATTAATATCCCCTTCAGGTAACACATTTATCGACTACTAATTAGTATGGAATGATCATTTTAATGCGTTTCGTCCTTATAAAACTATTTTCTAGCATAGAGTTATTTGGAGAGTAAATTTAATCACATCTGCATGAAGCCGGAAAAGGACAAAGCTCTCGAAACAATGATTCACAATCACGTGTGAAGTGTGAAGAGTTCGGTGAAGCCCGGCCCTGGGTTCTACCCCGTAAGCAATCACCGGCTGCCGTACCAAGCCGTTGTTATTATTAATTATTGTTATTGTTAATCTTATTGTTACACCTTATTGTATTTTTATAATATTATTCATACTAAAATATGTATGTAATATGGTACTATAATATAAAATAAATTGAAAGATTAAAAAAAATTAATTGTAAGGGAGCCTAGCAGGAAGTTGAACCGGAGCGCTGGAACCTCTAGGGCCCGGTACTGATTATAGCTCTTTATACTCAATTAAAGCACTACTATTATAATTAAATAGCTTTTCTATACATATACGTTTTCATATACTCTGAGCCTGGTTACTTCGAATCAATTTCTTCCCTCTAAATTAGGATCCAAGAAAGGGCCACTGGTATTGAAAATGCTTATAATATTTTAATTTCTTAAAAGTGGATACGAATATTAAATCTTTTATACATGAAATTAATAGACTCAGATTGAAATTCGACCTCACCCTGCTTACAGTCTATGAACCATTGAACGGAACCAATGGTAGTCGGAAACAACTAAGTCTGTAAACTACTGTAAGCGGGGTAAAGGAGAAGCTACTATAAAGTCTTGAAGCTATGGCATTTACCACCTTTCGAACGTACCATTATATAAAAAGAACTATAATAAAGAAATTGAAATAATATATTCCATAGTAAAAAATAACGGGTTCAATAAAACAACTATCAATCATATTTTTAAAAAAAATACAAAAAAAGACAATTAATGATATCTATCCAACAACCTCCGAAGATAGGACCATCCCGAAACATTATATCTTGATTCCATATTACGGCCCAATATCCACCAAAGTCGGAAATGAATTGAAAACATTAGGATTAAACTCTGAGTTTAAAGTAGAAAAACTAAAATTGAGTGGCTCTCTTCTTCTAGTTAGTCACGAGTTCGAATTCATAGACTTATTAATCTTTTTTTTTTTTTTTTCTTTTTTTTTCTCGCTTAATTTCATAGAATGTTTTCATTGTATTATTTTTTTTCATGCACATAATTATAAATAATTAGAAGTTAAATTTTGTATTCTCTAAAATTTATTTATTTTAATTAATATGGATAAATCGTCGAATATGGACACGGAGGAGGAGACGGCTCGTCGAAATAAGCGAGACAGATTCCCATTATTTGAAGAGAAGGACCCTCCAGAAGCGCCAACGAAACGCTGCACCTGGCTCTGCTGGGAATTCGCCGAATAAAAAAAAAATAAAAAAGTAAAAGCCAAACAAACTTCCCAGCCTAACACCCGCAGTAAAACTGCAGCACCTATTGAAATAGCATCTACATCAACAGTTCCTACCATTCCAATAAGCAACTAATTTGCAGTCTTAAATAATACAACCGAATCTACCACTCACCGGCAGTTCTCTGAACCAGAGCCACCTCCAATATTGTAAGCAATATTCAAGACTTTATGTCGTTTGGCCATGAAATTGCAAATTTAATTGGACAAACAAATTTCAAATGTTTTTCCCGATTAAAGGACATCAGAATCAATACAACCAACAAAGACAACTATAAAAAACTAGTCAACCATTTGACAGAAAAGCAATATGACTTCTATTGCTATCAATTAAAACAAGAAAAAGCATACAGAGTTGTCTTGAGAGGTCTTCATACCACCACCCCCACTACCGCTATCAAGAAGGATATAGAAGAGTTAGGGGACAATGTTAGAAGCATTTCCAACGTTTTCCACCCTACTGAAAGATATCCATTGCCACTATTATTCGTCGACCTTGAGCCAGGACCAAATAATGCAGAAATATTTTTAGTAAATAGGCTAGTATACTCGTGTATACGTTTCGAAGAGCCGAGGCAGAGACCAGAAATTGTCCAGTGCACTAAATGCCAAAGTCTAGGCCATATCAAAGCCTACTGTCATCATCAGGCCAGGTGTTTTGCAAACAAAGGTTGCATTGTTTATAAAAACATGCAACTACAAAAAGTTCTAGTTGCAAGAAATTTGCAAAGGAATGAAGTTCTTGAAGACCAAATGCCTGGCCCTTCAACGAGGAATGATCCTATGAACCTGGGAACTCCGGTAAACAATGCAGAACGAAGACAGATGAGCTCCAGGAGTAGAATAACGTATTCCAACGCCACCACAAGACATCTAGCTCGACCACAGGCGCCTCAAGCCTCCTTACCTCAGCCTCAGACCTCCCATTCTCAACCCCAGATCCCACATCCTCAGACCTCCAGTTCTCAATCTCAGACTTCCCATCCTCAGCCTAAAATACCTAGAAATGAAATTTCTTCCAAAAGCACATCCCTAAGGGTGAAGATATCGCCACAGATTCCACCTCCTTACTATCCCAAACATCCTGAACTATCCCAGTTGCCCTATCTTTCACAAGAAGCTCCATTAAATGTGGAATCCACACAACGATCCCCCACGAGGGTTCAACCTCCACCAAGGCAGAATAACCCTCCACCTCACAACTCTTCCTTCTACTCTTGTCCTAGCCAAAATCCTTCCGATATAACATCAATCCTTTCATCCTTCCTTCGTGATCTTCAAGATACAATAAGACCTCTTATCACAATACTTACCAGAGTCCTAACAGAAATCCCGCTCAATATCTCACGATGAACAAAAGTACCCTAACTATCCTGTTGTGGAATGCAAATGGCCTACAGAATCACAGAGACGAACTTGACATATTCCTCCACGAAAATTTCATTGGCATTGCCCTAATTACTGAAACTCATTTCACGACGCGTTCTTTCTTTTACTTACGAGACTACATTACATATCAGATCATCCAGATAACACATCCCACGCAGGTTCTTGCATCCTTATTCACAAATCCCTACCTCACTCCCTAATTCCTTCCACTCCAACTGACACCATTCAATCAACCTCAATAACCTTATCCTCCCGCCCTTTAAACATTACATTCTCAGCTGTATACTGCCCTCCTGGAAATTCCCTTTCCTGTAACCACCTTGATTCCTTATTCCCCCGATTGGCCTACATTCCTTAAAAAACATCCTGATATCCTTGATATATTCATTACTTCTCAGATACCCTCCTTCCAATCTACAATAAAATCCATAGATGACCTATCTTCAGATCATAGTCCCGTTCTGCTTTTCTTGCATTCAAATCCTGTTCCGAAACCCACCCCTCCTTCCCTGATTAAAGGACAAGTAAACTGGAACAATTTTCAGTACGATCTAGAAAACAAACTGGACTTAAAAATTCCGTTAAAAACTAAACAACAGATTGATTCTGCTATAGAGGAATTCACAAGAGCAATAGGTACCACTATCTACAGCAACACGTCACACCACAAAATTAGAAATATCCATGAAACAACTTGCCACATCATATTCGCATTTTATTAACTGAAAAACGCCGAGCAAGAGCGTGGTGGCATAGAACAAGATATCCATCAGACAAAATTCATTATTCAAAACTGACCAACAAATTAAAAGTAGAAATCAGAAAATAACAGAGAACCTAACTTCTAACGATAAATCATTATGGATAACTACTGCATAGCTATTAAAATTCAAAACCTTTAATCATCCGCTTCTCATTGAATCTCAGACCTGGTCTAGATCAGATGAGGAAAAATCCCAAATATTCGGTGAACACCTTTTCAAAACTTTTAATCCTCATCCTGATATCCTTAACTCAGCCCATCTTGAGCATGTTGAGGCAGAACTAACTATTCCACTTCAGATGTCCCTCCTAAAGCGTTTCATCCTTTCGAAATAACTAACATCATTCAGAAATTACCTTCCAAAAAAGCTCCTGGCCATGATCTCATCACATCGCACATCCTAAAACAGCTCCCTCGAAAAGCTGTCCTATTCCTAACCTATATATACAATGCATCACTCAGAACCACCTATTTCCCAGATCCTTGGAAACTGTCTATTATAAAAATGATACCAAAACCAAAAAAACCATCTGAAAATCCATCCTCCTATCGTCCTATGTCCCTCTTGCCCACTATGGGCAAAATCCTAGAAAAACTCATATTAAAGAGACTGTACCCAATCCTAGAATTAAATCAAGTGATTCCTGACCATCAGTTTGGATTTCGAACATCCCATTCTACTATTCAGCAGTGTCATCGTGTGGTGGATGTGATATCCTCCACATTGGAGCGCGGAATGTACTGCACGGGAGCCTTTCTCGAGGTAGAACAAGCTTTTAACCGAGTCTGGCATCCGGGACTGCTTTACGAACTCCGTCAATTCCTTCTTCCGACATATTTTCTATTAATCCGCCCTACCTCACCGATAGAACCTTCAAAGTAAACCATAATCTTGCCTGCTCATCACTATTCTCTCAGTCCGCCGGTGTACCTCAAGGTAGTATCCTTGGCCCCATCCTTTACACGGTGTATACAGCTGATATCCCAGCCCATCCTAGCACCATCCTCACTACTTACGCTGATGACACATGTGTGTTATCTGTGAACAATGACCCATTTGTCGCATCTCAAACCCTGCAGTCACACATCACAGCCATTGAAGAATGGTGTCAAAACTGGAGAATCAAAATAAATCCCAACAAATCCCATCAAATCACCTTTACCCTACGTCGTAAACCTACTACATTCTGTCCTACAGTATCCTTTAATAATATACTATTTATCCCTGTCGAACAGATCCGCTACCTAGGACTCCATCTTGATAAACGCCTTACATGGAATCCTCACACAAGACTGAAACGACAAGAAACTGCTCGAAGATTCCGATTACTGCAACACTTACTTGACAAACGCTCCAAATTACCGATTTTCTACAAAAAGCTCATTTACATCACCATTATCAGGCCTATTTGGACATACGGGATAGAGCTTTGGGGTACCACTAAACCATCAAATTCCTCCCGCATCCAATCCTTGCGATCTAAAATCCTTCGAAAAATCCTTAATGCTCCTTATTTTGTCACAAATAAAATTATCCACAAAGATCTCAATATCCCATTTGTTGCAGATTTAGCCCGAAATAGATATACCTCCTTTAATTTCAAACTCCTTGCCCATACCAATCCTCTTGTTCGTAGCCTTTCATCCCCATGTATTCCTGATAATCCTCTGAGGCGTCTGAAAAGAAGATGGCCACGGGACCTTCTAAGTTAAAATAGACATTGAAGTGCTACCAATGGGTGGTTCCTTCACAAGTAATTCTCATGTCTTATACTTCAAATTCCCATTTATTTGTTGTATTATGTAATACAGTTGTAAATTTCAATAAATAAATAAAAAAATATAAAAAACCCTATCCTCATATTTCTCTTCTCCTAAAGAAAAAATAGACCCTTTCAAAAAAAGCGGAGTATACGAATTAAATTGTAATGATTGTGCATCCAAATACACGAGAAAAACTGGAAGATCGATAAATCAGAGATTAAAGGAACATATATGTGCATATAATAATAAGGCAGAGAATTTGCAATTATCTTTGCAACTTTACAATTCATTTAAATGAAAAAAATCATAAATTCATCAAAGACTCAGGAGTTAAATAATACATCACGTTGAAAACAGCCTCAAATTAAATATATAGGAAGCACTTGAAATAATAAAATCCTTCCAATCCAGATTTTTGCTTAAATTGGACCAATAGTCCAATCTTAAATTTATTCCCATCTATAACAGAAAAATCAATTACTCACCGGCATTACTGGAAAAACCCTGACCCTTAAACCGCTTACCTATAAACATCCTGCCTACCTTTCGTTCATTGTTAGTTCAGTGCGAGAAGAAACCAGTACAAACTTTTCTGTTTGATATAATCCACTTAAACCTTGGTGAGTACCAACAGGTATTTGATTTCTTGTCTTAATTAAATTCATAATTCATAAATATTTTATAATACTGATTTATATTTCATCTAATTTAATATATGTAATAATACCAAACTATATTTTGAATTGCTTATTTTTTAATTGTTGGTCTGTTTTTAGAACTGAAGATGAATGTATAACACTCGAAACTAGTTTTCAATAAAACAAATTTATAAAAGTGGCAAATAATTTGTCAATCCCTAATTAGATTGATCCTTTTATACCATCATGCGGATGTCTATTAATTATATCTTTTTACTAGGAAAGTCTACTTTTGTTGCTACTATATTTTTATTAATATCAATGTAAATAGTAATTGATGTTTATTAATATAGTATTTTTTATGTGTACACGTTTGTTATTCTGAAGGTGCCTAGTCCTAGATTAATGTTCTTTTTCGATCTATCCATCTAAATAAATGAAGTTATGAAATGAAATAAAGGTTCATCATTTTGTCATGAAAATGTTATAAAGGAAAAAAAATTAAAATGTTTACTAAAAACATTGAAATGATATAAAGATTTGTTAAAGATTCGTTAAGATGGCTTGTTGTTCTGAAAATTAAATTACATTAGTATAAAAAGAAAATAGGTTTCTAAGAGGAATGCATATGTAACAGAAGCACGTGCGTAGTCTAAAACAACGTTATTTATAACAAAGTGAAATGATTTCACACTGAACGATAAAAAAAAAAATCCTATAATTTTACTATACAACCCTTTTTTACATCCTCGCCAGAATGCTTAACAAAGCTAATATCCAATGAATGACCATCTTTAAAAAAAAAACCTTTCCCTTTGCTATAGGACAATTAATACCTGGTTGCTCCAGTTACAATAGAAGAATTCCCAAAAGCGAAGTATGAAAGTGATACAAGGACACTTTTTAATCTCATTTTTATCCAGAAGATAAAAATTAAAGAGGATAAAAGTGCAGTGGATAGCAGTTTGATTAAATTTCTCCGAAAGGATACGGGAACCCGAGAATATGGTAGAGAGAAATGGAATTTATGGCGATAGCCCGAAAGGAGAAGACTGCCTGTTTGACCTCCTTCATTACCGCTATCTAATTTAAATTACACATTGCAGTATGTAATTGAATTCATGCACCGAGCACTGTGATAGCAGTTGAATTTCAATTAAAGCAAATTGAAGTACTTACTCTAAATTAATTGGGCCAATGGTCATTGCTTAATCATTGCTGCCCCGGGGTGGCTTTGAAGTGGTATAGCATGCATGCTTAACCTGTCTCATCTACAGGTGGTTAGTCACCTTTGACACCAGCAAAGGGCTTGTCAACTTTAGTTAATGAAATAATGTTCGGTTAGGTTGGGGAATGCGAATGTAATCATTGATAATGGTTTGCTTAATTAATCAGTATTTTCTTGTGGATAGTCCGATTTTTATCTCATGAAATGTTCGATATTTCAAACCGTGTTAAATATAAACTCCTATCCACATGCTTTTATGCATCCCAAGTGAAAATCGAAGTAGAGAAAAAGTTTAAAACAAGTTTTAAAATTCCAACGCCATTTGAGATTACGATAAAAAAAAAAAAAATCAATCTTTAAAAAAAAATCTACCTCCAACACAGCTTAACTATTTTCCTAATCTCGAAACCTTTGAGAAACTACTCTAAAAATTTCAGATGCAATTTGGTGCATTAGTGGTTTCATTTTTCAATATTTCTGTTTATAGTCGGAACCCGACATTCGAAAGTTCAACAATCGCGAATTCTACAATAGCGATCAAAAACATATTTCTTCGGTTTGCATGATTTAACTTCTGAACAGGCTAAACAAAACAGAAATATATATTACAGACTCCACCACTCTTGGAAACATACTTGGCTTCTCACGTATGAAGACTTTTCTCGTAAAATTCTTATAATTTCCGATCCGGATATAAATAATGTGCAACCAAAATCTAAAATCAAACACCGGAGCCCAGTCCTTACTTTCGTATGAATTATAATTTTTTCAAATATAAGACGTTTACAATGCCTATTTTATTCTTTTATTCATATCTTAATTTTTTCAAATTCGGCTTCAAAGAAGGGGATTTTATTTTTAATATATGTTGGCTCATAAATGCGCCATTATTGAATCAATTTTATGATTCATTTAATCAAAAGAAGTACACTTCCAATGTGACCCTACATAAATATCATCAGGACCCGATGAATACTTTTAGAGCTAGTCTAGTCTACTGGGAACCAGGAAGATATCTCGGTGGAAAGTTTGAAAGTTCTAAACATTTGCTTATTTAAGTTTTTTAGAATGCCGATTACGAATTTTAACTTTGATACCTTGAGCTATTCCTTCGAGAAAAAAAAAAACAAACGAAAAACAATTTGCCTTGTTTTAGTAATTTGAAAATCATCAATCAATCAAATAAATTCTAATACCCACTGTATACTAAATTAAAAAAGAGTAATTTTCGTCTGGCTGCTCCGTTTTTTAGCGAGAGCGAGTCGCAGTTATGAGGAGGAATATACAAATTAGTTTTCTATTGAGTTTTTTTTTTTTTTAATTGAGTTCAATTTTTTCAAGGAAAAATTTGAGATAAGAAAATTTAAATTTGTAATCAGTGTCCTAAAAACATAGATGAACAAATTTTCAGAATTTCTCCTAAACTTTCCAGATAAAAGTACCATGGACTAAGAGAACTCCTAAATGAACAATAGCTAATCACTTGCGATATCTGTTAATCTTTTTGTTGAATGCATACAATAGATTTTAAACTTTTAATCTTTAATGCATAAACAATGATATGTTTGCAAATCAATCGCACTGCTATGGGTTCATACACACCTAGGCATAGCGGCAAGGAACGAGCCAATGAAGGCGCAAAATCAGAAAAAAAGCTGTGATATTACTATTTTAAGATCGGCATTTTTGTATAAATGGATAGAGGTGATTGACAGTAAGGTCAAGAAAAATTGGGGACCTACGTCAAATCAAAAAGAAAAATAAGGCATAACACCGAAATAGTGTTGCATGATAAGGAGGCTAAGAATTGGGCACATCAAGCTAACCCATCTTCATCTGCTTTTAGGACTACACTCACCGACGTACCGAAGTTTGTGATAACGCTACTTTACTCGAACATTTATTTGAATGTACAAAATATTGTAGAGAAAGACAAACAATAAAAATCGACAGTCCTTTCCTATTTAAAGAAAACAAAGGAATAGAAAAAACTATAAAATATCTAAAAGATGAACTTCATCGGAGTAATTTGAGAAGAACAGCGGTCGCTAATGGCCTTTGATGGTAATCGAAGCGACATTAAAAAATCTGGTGCGGTGCGCGCATCACACAACTTTCCCTTACCGTCCTATAATAATTATCTTTTTAATACAATTTTAAAGAGTTCACATAAACACTGCTTCTAATAAGCTCAGCAGCATACAAATCTTCTCCCACTTAAGTACAATAAAAAAAAATTTAAACAATTTTAGTACAACAATCCTTTACACAACCTATATATTTTAACTTTGTCAAGTTGCAAATATATTTTAAAAGTTTCTGGTTTAGTTTCCATAGAAACATTTTCTTTCCACTAAATAATGTGAAAGTAGAAATTATTAAGTAAATTTTCGCTTTTCTATTCTTAAATTACTTTATTACAGAGCGTATTGTTTACAACAGATTGGCGGATTGGTGGGAGGAGGATCGGTCGCATCCGTCTCCTTTCAGATGCACTTAGTTATCCATCTAGGGTCTTGTAATCCTCATAAAATACACTGTATCTTTGCTAATATTGGTCCGATTTTTATGATTCTTTTATTATTTTTTTAGATAATTTAATTACCTTTCATACAATTCTACACATAATTTACCTTTAAATGCATACTTTTTAAGCTATGGGCAAATAAATTATTCTTTTCATCAAAACTTTTTTTCCTGCAATTCCTCGGTAATTTACTACATAAATGAAAAGTTAAAGGCCATTATGAAGAATAATTTAGGCAAGTTTCATCAAAATCGTTAGAGCCGTTTACGAGAAAATTGTAAAAAAGTGAAAAATCCATGATATAATAGCTATTTCCTGTTAGTCCGATGCGCTGTATCTTTGTCAATACTGGTCCGATTTTCATGATTCTTTTATTGTTTTTTAGATAATTTAATTACCTTTCATACAAGTTTTTAGATGATTTACCATAAATTGCACGCTTTTGAAGTTATGCGTAAATAAAATATACTTTTCATCATAACTTTTTTCCCTGCAATTCTTCGGTGATTTACTACAGAAATGAAAAGTTAAAGACCTTTATGAAGAATAATTTAGGCAAGTTTAATCAAAATCGTCAGAGCCGTTTTCGAGAAAATTGTAAAAATGTGTAAAATCGATTATATAAAATAACACTTCCGGTTAGTCGATTTTGACGAAAATGTTGCTGTAACATCGCATGCATGTGCTAAGGATAAATTTGTAATTTCAGTATCGTACAGCTTTCCGTTTTTGAGCTAGACTGATCACATACACACAGACACACACACGGACACATAGACACACAGACCATTTTGTGAGACTTGGTCATTTGGACTCAGGGGACCTTAAAACATGTATTTCCGTTGAAAACTCGAATTCGAAAATTTTCACGATCGCAATACTTCCCATTACTACATATACTTCGTATATAGGTAAGGCAAAGTAAAAAACGCAAAAAGGACATAGAACTTCTTAATTCTTTTAATGTTTTTGAAAAGTAAACAAAAACAGTTTCACAATAATCCTTTATCTATTAATCCTTTCATTGAAAGTAAACAATAGACTTCTAATCATTTTTTTAAATTATTTTCATAAATAAAACTTAATCCATGACGTTTATCATCCAGTCCGTTGAATGGTCAAGTACCTCCCTCATAGAGTATAAGTTGTTCCGATGGTCTCACACCGCATTCATTATTTCGTTTCTAAGCGCTGTTTTATTTACGTCACCAGTTTGTTTACAACGCTTACTTCCTCCAAACCAACGAGAGTGTCCGACCCCATACATTTTCTTTACCACCATTTTGTTTGCATACTCTTCCCAACGTTTATCTCGTTCACCATTTGAAGTGCCAGGTACCCACATTATGACTGCAATCTTTCAATGCTTACAAAACCTTTACGTTTACATTTACCATTACCTTTTTAATCTTATTATTATCTGGCGCAACAACTCGTCACCGAGTCTGGACCGCCTCCAATAATAGTCTAGCACCTCCATCTGGCGAATTGGTTATATCTTGCGCAGCATTCCTCCTGTCTCGAACACCGAGCAGGGTTAATGCATCCGTCCACCTTATATTGGGTCTCCCTACCTTTCTTGTACTATGGCATCCACCTGTGAGGGTCTTCCTGGAAATCATTTAATTTTTCATACGTGCCACCTGGCCTGCCCAACGTAGCCGCCCCAGTTTCGCTATCTTGGCAACACCTGGGTATTTGAACAGGTTGTATAGCTCCCTGTTCTTGCGTCGTCTCCATTCTTCGCCAGCTTTTATGGGTTCAAATATCCTTTTAAGGGCCATCCTCTCGAATGCAAGTAACCGTTTCTCATTTACCTTTGTCAAGGCCCACGCCTCCGAACCACAAGTTATCACTGAGCGGATGAGTGTTTTATATATCATTATCTTTGTATCCTTTGGGAAGTACCTGCTTTTGAGGTGCTTTCTCAGGTATTAGTAACACAGCTATAGTGGCAGCAGTGGTTCTTCTTTTAATTTCTTGAGCTATGTTATTTTGTGAGTTAATCTCGGTCCCCAAGTAGACAAAGCTGTTTTGTTCTGACAAAGATATTTAATCTATACTGGCCTACTTCCTCTTTTTCTTCTACTTCTCTAACTCGCTTATGCTTTGTCTTCTGTTCATTGACAATAAGACCAAGTTTTTTTGCCCCGTCTTCCAATGTAAGAAACGTCTCTTTCAGAGCTCTTTTCGATCTAGATATGATGTCAAGGTCATCTGTATAGCCTAAAACTTTATTACACAGGGTGCCACCAACCTGGATTCCTGAATTCATAATAGCTTTTTCTTCCCCAAGGTCGAAGAATAGGCAGGTGAGAGCATCTTCTTGTCTCACCCCTGTGTCTGTCCTCCTGAGATTCCTCTGAGAGAGCAGATTCGACTTTTATGAGGTACTTTGACCCTACTATGGTCATTTTTACGAGACGAATCAGCTTATTGGGTATGTCCATCTCATCTAGTGCTTGATATAGCTCATTTCGGACTACATTGCATATGCAATGTTAACATCTTACGCAACTTATAGTTCCTCCCGGGTAGATCCGATAGTGCTCGCTGACCAACTCTCAATATTTATATTTCGCATAACTTGAAGTCTTGGTCCATTTTGGTCCAACGTGCTCACTGATCAACCTCCTTGTAATAATCTTGTAACCCAAAATATGTTTTTTGCAAATGAATGGGAAAAGATTAAAATATCATCAATAAAATTCATACTAAATGTGCTCAAATCATTTCTTCTTATTATGTTTGATAAAATCCTTTGAAAAATAGCAGGAGAATTTTTAAATCCAAAAGGTAATACATTAAATTAATAATGACCTGTTTCAGTGACAAAGGAAAGTTTGTCTCTGACCTCAATTTCAACTGGTATAGACCAAAATGCGGAGTTTGCGTCCAGTACACTAAAATATTTGCAATCATAACATTTTACCAGCATTTCTTCAATCCGTGGGTTCCGTTCGGTTGAGCCTCCGGAATCACTAATTTGTTTAGCTGCATAAAGTCTATACATAATATAGTTTTACCTTCAGCTTTTTGTACGCCAGGGTAAAAGGAGCTGCAAAAGAGAGCTCGACTCAGACACTAAACCTGCGTTCAACAATTCTGATACTTGTTTCTCAATCTCCATCCTATCAGCTAATGAGCACATGCATGGTCATTGGAATATGTATTTTTCAACTGGCAATTTAATTCACCATATTTATTATTCGGCAAGGTCATAAATATTTGTCTCATCAACATTTCCGAAAATGACTTAGAAGAAGATAGGAAATCAGTGTATGAAAACTCAGTGAGGTATTTTCAGAAAAACTAACAACGAACAGATACGAATGAAAAATCAACGGAGTTGAATGTTGGAGACGTAGTTTTTGTAGATAATGGTAACAAATTAAATAGAGGCAAGTTGGAAGAAGTTAGGAGTGGACCATTTAAGATTGTAGAAAAACTTTCCCCTCTTATGTACAAATTAGATTCAAATAAGAAAAAGGTTATGTCAAACATAGTTCATAAAAATAAGTTGGTGATTGTTAAGTAAATAATTATTATCTTTGTTTCATGTTATAACGATGTTCAATCCTGATACAATTTTTTTATTTTTGTTCTAGTAGAAAAAAAATAAATGCTTAAGGCGGGGGGATGTAACACTGTTTTTACTGTAAGGTTAGAGTAATGTTTTTATTTTAGCATAAGATTTGCTTGGTAGGTTATTCAAAAATTGTAATACATAGTGTAGGAAAGAAGATTCTTAAAATTCAGTTTATTCAGGTATTAATATTGTTTTATTTGTATTTCATTATCTTTTTGATCTTCTCGTTGTTATTATTATTATTATTAATGTTGTTTTTGTTTAATAAAAATTTCAGTTGTATGATTTAAACTGGTGAATTCTTCTATTAAGATACATACGAAAATAGAACTTACAAATATATTTGTTTTTATAGTTTTAATTTTGTTGAGGATTATCAATTTCATTATATAGCATTTTTTTAATTATTATTTTTGTATGTATCTTGTTTCTCTTGTTTATTACCAGTAAACGGCAGATTAAAATTTTAAAAAATAATAATCTTATAAAATCAAGTTGGATACGGTTTATTTAAAGAAATCATTATTCAAAAACTGTGTTGAATGTCTTAATCAAACCCCTAATCAAGCCACTATTTTTTTTTACAAAACGTTTTTCTTTTCATTAAATTTCGTAGAATCGTTAGATTATTTTTCGTTCCCATGTTACACGAAGCTTATGATTTGTAAATTGATAAATAGTTGTAAGGATAATTTAAATTTTTATAACGAATGAGATAAGGTGGAACATCCATTTTACTTATAATTACCAGGAACTCACAGAAGGTAGTTTATCAACTTGAAATGGGATCACCTCAAGAATGTCTATCGTCATGGAATTATGAGCCAGAGATAATTCGCAGCAAGATAACTCTTTCATTTGAAGATCTATAACTCAATCTGAGAACTCCGGGAAGGGATTCATGAGCAATAAATAATCCAGCTGTTCTCACATCTGACGGAAACAGTAATCAGTGATCGTTCTGCTTGTTGGAGAGTCGGTGATCCAAGAAGATAGGATGGTTAACAACGATCACGAACTGTTGGCATCCCGTCATAAATGGTTACATTTACTAGCCATGAAGCCATTTTGGGGTACGTTCTGGATGGGCGCTTGGAGAACGTATTTCGAAAATTAATTAGTGAGTTGTCGGATATTACTGGCAATTTAATAATAATTATAGTTATATTCACGTTCGAAGATCCACAACTTTGTTTAATAACAGCTAGTAGCAACAAATCTTCATTCCTTTTTCTTTGGATTGTGATCATCAAATTTCTTAAGAGTGTTATGATTTAAGTGGTATTTAATTCAGCCAAATGAATTTTACCTTCTGAACATTTGCAGATATGTATTTGTCTTCTGGTAGAGCCCCTTAGAGTTGTTATGAATTCTTCATAATTACATTTAAATGAAGAAGATGTACATTCACTATTCTATATATACAGATAGCCACGTGTCCGACGGCATTGTCCTTTGCAGAGGGTTGTCCACCGAGAAGAGATATTAAAGAATGAATACGTAAATACATTTATCAAATATATTTAATAAAATTTTGAGTTCTATTTATCATATGATATTTTTAGAATTGCATATGTGTAAATATTAACTTCCTTGTTAATAAATTTAACGTAAATTTTTACTTCCTTGTACGAAGTAAATGGAAGTATTGTAATCGCGAAAATTTTCGATTTTCAGATTTCAACGGAAATATCCATTTTAACCATCCCTGAATCCATTTTGACTAGTTTCGTCGTGGCATCTGTACGTACGTATGTACGTACTTCGCATAACTCAAAAACGGTTAGCCGTAAAAAGTTGAAATTTTGTATTTAGGATTGTTGTAAAATCTAGTTGTGAACCTCCCATTTTGATCACTGCTTAATCACCGGAAGTGGTACTTTACTTGAAGGTCATAATTGATTTCCATCAAAAATTATATTAAAACACTTTGCAAAACTTCTCAAATTTGGTATTTATAACTTATATATTGATTTAAATAACATACTAGATTTTGGTCTAAATTGGAAAATCGGAAGCGGTAATTTACTTGAAGGTCATATTAGACTTTCATCAAAAATTATATTCAAATATAATGTAAAACATCTCAAATTTGGTAAATAGGACTTTTATATTGATGTGAATGCATTTACTATATTTTGGTTAAAATTGGTGAGCCGAAAACGGTACTTTACTTGAAGGTCATAATAAGCTTACATCAAAAATTATATTTAAATTGAATACATAAATCACATGTTTCGGTTTACATAAATTTCTGTTTCTTTGAATGGTTCTACCACTTCATAGTTTAAATTATACTATTCTTCCGAAAGTAGAGAAACTATGTAGTCCAGGATATGGAAGAGTGGAGTAAGATTGTGGAGGAGGCCCATGCTCTAGCACCGGGGAATGATTGTCAGTGGCAGTGGTGGCTAAGAGTATTAAGGCGCCACCTTAGCAACATCGATACTGCTTTTCGGCGGTGGTCCAAATCCGGGCCTTAAAGTGTTGAAATTGATTTCATGGTATCACAAACCACGTAATGAATCTCTTCCTTCCCACTCTGGTTAGAATAGTTTGTTAATCTGTAGAACAACCCGCCCTGTTGGCCTTAATAGGATAGGAAACGATATTAACTCCCTCCCCTCCTCCCCCCAAAAAAATAATAACAAAAAATATTACGTCAGTGACTTTCATTTCCGCATGCACAAACATATTTTCCTTAACACACCTATATTATCAAGACGTGTATGATTGGCTCAAAGTTGGAACTATGAGGACTAGTATGGAAATGGTGCCATTTCACCAAATTCCCTTCAACAATTAATACAATGTTTAATTTGACCCATAAATTGAGCAATGGCAATGAATAGAGTGGAATGGAATGGACTGAAGTTAATCGGAATGAAGCGGATTGGAATCAAGTGGAATGAAATAAACTGAAGTGAAAGGAAACTGACAAATTAGACTTCTTTATGATGATTTATATATATATATATATATATATATATATATATATATATATATATATATATATATATATATATATAAACCATCAATTTATATATATCAGCGAGAAAAAGTTATAGCGAAAAGAAAATTGTATTTGCTCATAACTCAAAAAGTGAGGCTTTTATGGTAAATTTTGTATGTAATCATGTGACAGGTAAGTAAATTACCTAAAAAACAAAAAAACAATTATTATAATCCGGCCTGTATTTGACCTTAGAGGGAAAACCGAGCGCTTCCGGAAGGAGACGAATACTACCGAATCTCCTCCCACCAAGCCGCCAACCTGTTGTTAACAAAACGCTCTGTAACAATGTATTGTAATAACATAAAAGTAGAAATAAACTTAATTATTTATACTTTTATATTTTATGGAAATAAAATGATTCCATGGAAAGTAAGCCGAAGGTAAGTAATTTTCATGTAAACTAAGCCGAGACTTTTATAATATGTATTTAGCTTGGCAAATCAAAATTATTTAGTGTACAGAATTGTAGTATTACATTTATTTAAAAACTATTTTGTTATACTATGGTTAGAAAAAAACTGAAGAAGTGAATTCTGCTGAATTTATTTCAAGTAGTGTTTATGTGAACTCTTTAAAATAATTTTAAACATTATTATTATAGGCTGGTAAGGGAAAGTTGTAAGATGCGCGATTTGCTGTTATTTGATATAGGAATCAAGGCTATGTAAACTGTAGCACAAAACCTGTTCACCTTATTTTAGTTTTTTGATAATTCGAAAACTATACATCTTCTGGACATTAAATATGCTTATTTCAAAGATAATTTAAATGTCTGAAATGTTAAATATATTAAATAAAAAAATAAATTATCTTTTCGGACTAATATTAGCGAAGATATATTAAAATTATTATTATTTTTTTTTTACTCTTATTTAAAGCGGTAAGGAAGGCGGTGTGAATGGAAACACTGGATATATTACATCGGTTTGCCCACGCGCAATTCGATTCACTATCGATTTTTAAGTTTTCTTGTTTATTGGGATCGTTTGTTTATAACGTAAGCAAGGGTTCTGGTTCCGTTTTTTGGAGCGGATTTTTAATTGGACTTAGTAGATTTACTACAATTTTTAGTTTTCCTCGATATAGGGATCTTATATTAGGCTATTGAGAATTTCGTATCGGTTTTTTGAATAGGATGTTTTATCGCGCATATAAATTTCGAACTATTTTTTTAGTGTATAATTTTCTGCAATGTGTCGAGACAAATAATTATAACCTTAAATTAGTTTTCCCTTGAGTAGCCATTAGAAACAGTGAGGAAGCTACACTTACCTACTTGGCAGACTGTTTTTACTGCTACTGGTACTGCCTCAGTTGTTTTCAATGTTGTTATTTTGTTTTCTTTTAGCCCTGATGATGGTCTAAAACTTATTCCGAAACGTTGGAACAGAATAAATTAGTTACACTTATTAATGGGTTAGTCTTTTAATGCATCCTCTGACCAACTCCTTCCTTAATTATATGCACGGTCAATAAAACTTACTCTAATATCAAATCAATATTCTTCACTTCTCTAGTAGATATTCATTATAATATCATTATGTTTACTTCCGGCTTTAAGTTTCAAGTAGTAGATATAAATCATTATAGCCTCTAATAATTAAAATTAATATATTTTATTTTTCTAATTTTGTTATGTTTATTCATGGAATTGGCCGAAAGATATTGCATGAAAAGATTGTTATTTTTTTTATTCTATAAACAATATACACAAGATGAAAATAAAAAAATATTTAATAGTTTTACAATTATGCACTTTGAAATATATATATGTTAAAATTTAAAACAGGCCATATAATATAAATCGAAAAATTGTAAATGAAAGGAAAATGTTCCGAACAAAAAATACTTTTAATTTTAATATAACCGGAATTGCAATACTGTTAGCGCCGATTTGTTTACGGGGATTTAGTTAAGGAATCGAAATTAATAGCTCTAATACTGATCTGCTCTAACCTTACTTAAATAATACTCAATATTTTTTTGGAACGCAATTGGAGATATTTATTATTTTCCTTTTCTTTTTCTTTTTCTAATTTTTTTTTTAGAAGAAACCCAAAGAACGAATAAGAAAACGATCGACATGAAAAAGTAATATCCCAAGTTTTCGAGCAGTAAGTTGGCTGAAGTTTGCTCTCGATGTGATTTTATTTTGATTGATTTATGTTAGGACTTAGATTACATAATTAGACGAACCCCACCCGCTTCTCCAACTTTCGTGAAACTAAACAAATTGAAACTTCTATGAATAACTAATTTTAGCAGTTAGGCGCCAGCCGGAGCTGTTTAATCTAAATACATCGGAAATGTGTTCGGGCTTTGCTACTCATAATAGGTAAACTTTTTGTGTTTGAAGTTATTTATACGAAACCTTGAATTCCAAAATCCTGCACACAACATTCGGAACTATAGGTGATAGCGCCACGGTTCGGAATAGGGTTGGGACATCGAAAGTATTATATCATTATTCGATATCGCGAAATTTTGATTCACTGATAATCGCTAACAAACTATTATTTACTTAACCCGGTATATCGGAGTTAAGCAAAGGGATGAAAAAATGAAAGAATGAACAGGTATTAAATGCGCATAATGTAAAACTGTAATAATAAACTTATGTCACTGGTAAAGAAATAAAAATGATAATACCTATTTATTTATTCCATTTCGTTTCAGTCAAAAACAAGAGAAAAATATTGCAGCCAACAATATTTGCACAAACATAATTAAATACAATACTAGTATAGATGTAATAACAATTTTTTTAAAGGCATTAAATCATTAAAATAGAAACTAAAATTTCAAAATTATTTAAGATAATAAACTACAACATGTTGTTCAGTCTCATTGCATACAGACACTTTTTAGAAAAGGATAAAAATTACAATATATTTATCGAAACGGCAATGAAAATTCACTTAAATAAGTTTCACATTTTAATACTGATTTTTTTTATTTAATTTTTTTTTCTTAATCTCCGATTTTATTAACAAATAACGCTTTTAAACAATAATTTCACTCTTATTAATATGATTTTGTTGTGAAGTTGCTTTAAAAAAATGTCCGTTCCTAATTTTTATTGTCCTGTTTTTTTGTTATTTTCTCAACTCAAATTCAGGCGCCCTGGGCAAATGCCATGGGATGTGGCGAGGCTATTTAAAGGAATTTTCCCACGGTTCGCGCACATATCTCGAAGACGGTGCGTCGTAGAAAAAAAACAGAATGGAAAATGAAGAAGACAATATTTCCTACAATATTAGTTATTATACATTCTTTGGAAAAATGAACCGTTTCCGAGATATTCTCTCTGGAAAATTGAAATGTTTTCTAAAAATTGTTTTTTTTTCGCCAAACTTGGTGTTCTAACTCCTTCCCACATTTTTTTAACACAGAAGTGTGGATCAAAAAGTTGTAGAGAATTTAATTCTCTTCAAGAATAAATATACAAATGTCAATTTATCTTCAACTGGTCAAAAGATACAGCAATTTGAAGTATTGTGGTGAAAGTCGATACTACATCGACGAATGTCAGCCCTTTCCTTAGTTTTTACCAAAGTGATATAAAACATATAAAATTTCTTTATTTATTTATTTCATAAGCTTAATGGATCGGTATTAAACGGATTAATATTGATTTGCTTACTGTAAATGTAAAACTGAACTGATTTTCATCTTATCTTTCACACCAATTCTTCGCTTCTTTTTCTATTCAATTCTTTTTATATATACATACAGCAATCGGATCAGAGAATTCCCATAATTTTAAGAAAATTCTCTAGCAAATGTTAACTCATCAGTATCTTTACTGTTGTAAAGACTTTCTCGTAGAAAAGTCTTAAACCTTATTAAATTAACTGTTAATATCGACTTTATTCTTCATCCTGCCATTTGAAAAGCTAAAATTTCTAACATTACTGTCAAGTAAATATTTTTTTCAAAGTGTATTCATTTTTTTTTTGTATTTAATAAATAAATAAAAAGAATAAGTAGTTGCTGGTCTTTACTTTTATACTTTCTAGTTACTCACTAAGCCCTAGGATACCGACATTTATATATAAATTTAAATTAAGTTATTGTATAAATTTACCTACATTTTAATGCTTACACTTTGTGACAACTCTCGGAGGGAGATGTCCGCCTTTTCACTAAAGGGCAAAGCCCTCACAGGAACGGCGTACTGAAAAGAATCGA
Source organism: Rhaphigaster nebulosa (assembly GCA_948150685.1). Lineage (NCBI taxonomy): Eukaryota > Metazoa > Arthropoda > Insecta > Hemiptera > Pentatomidae > Rhaphigaster > Rhaphigaster nebulosa. The sequence continues at coordinate 93,339,145 of OX411306.1, read as the reverse complement.
GGGATCTTCCCCCATTCTGAGGGAGCCACTAAAACTGACAGTTGGAATGCATATATTTAGATAATAGCCTTATTTATACATCTCAATTTATTCTCTCCCTACTATTTCACGTATCTTGTTTACCCATTTTTATAGTCTACTGGATACTTGCTATCTTATCTCCTGCATACATACCTCCATTCATTTTAAGTTGTTTACTAGCTGGGATTCGCTCTGGATAGATACTTCTATGCTTACAGCTAAATAATTTCAAAATTCCTGCCATTTCTTATATTTTATTCTCGATTATTGTTTTTAGTTCATTTAAAAATGTAAGCAAAAAACATCTTTTTTTATACACGTAAGCTTTAACTTTTTTTGTTTTGCTTCTTTTATTTGTATCATTCTTCGACATAATGGAAAAGACATTTTTTTTAAGCCTTAATTTTTTTTTTGAAAAATATTACAATCTGCAACGCAATTGGTAATAGACAATAGGTAATAGTTGTCAATGTGCGCATTCATAAATTATTTACAAAAAGTAAACATATATAATAATATCAATAGGTTTACATTAAAAAAAAAATGAAAATAATAATGTATCTATATATCTGCATGAAATAAAATTATAAAAAAATAATAATCAAATAAAAAATCTTTAAAATCACATTCATACTTCTTTATAATATTTACATCCGGCCTACGGCCCCCGAATCCGCTCAAACCCCGCATGTTACTATTTGAGATTTCAGCACATCTCTCTCGCCACGTCACACGCACTTGAAGATTGTGGGGATTAGAATGCAAAAATTGCAGACACTCTGGGAAATGAGTGGAAGATCTGACGATTACCTGAACTCTAATTCTCAAAATTCTGTTACAGAAGATCTGGTGACCACTGCCGTTTCAACCTTCGAGGTATATTGTTGGGATGAGTGGAGCTGAATAAGAATTGAGCTAGAAGATTTGGATGATTGTAAAACTTCAGATAAAGAAAAAAAAACAGTTTTTAGGTTTTAACCCTGGCAGGCACCCGATACGTTTCCTAGGCGCAAAAAAAATATCATTCAATGCGGATGCAAAAAAGGAAGGGAGGGCTGGAAGGAAACACCAGCTATGTGTTTCACCAACTTTGAACTACGAGGTCCTGTCAAATTCAAGTCTTCTGCTCTTTCTCACAGTAAGCAGTATCGATTTTCTGGGAAGGTCTGGGAGACTTATGGGGTGTCCTAAACGTAAATGCTCATGTGCTTCTGGGACTTAACCAGTTTACTAGATGGAAATGTTTTTGGGTCTCATGGACGTGACGGTTATATTACAGGAACGATGGAGATTATATTTATTCTGATGGCGAAGGGTGGGTGGACTTTGCTTTGAAATATTGGTGTGAAAACACTAAATGATAGTATACAAAAAAACTTGATTATGTTTTAGGGCATTTTTACCAGAAGATATATTTTTAAAAATAGGCTTTCACTTTCATAATCAAAAAAAATGTTGTCAGTATATCACTATATAATAAGTATATATAAGTATGTAAGAAGATTTATGTCTTCATATTTTCCGCTGCGACAAGCACAATTACCTCATTATCAAATACCAAATTACTATGTTATATTGAAAGAATCTTTAAATGCCTACATGATTCATTAGAAAAGTCATTTTATAAAGAACGGTCTTCTTATTGTTTTTATTTTTTCCTAGTAAAATTTTTTAACTATTAGTTAAAAAAAGTGGAGAAAATGTCGATAAGTATAAACCCAAGATAAGGTACGTAAAATGTTAATAATAATAATTATATGTATTAATAAGGACTCACCCGAGACACTCTTTAATATGCTTCTTCTGAAATGCGCCTCAAATGCGCAACGGTTGGTTGGTTGTTTTGATGTTTTTAAGCCCAAAACACCGAGGTCATTAGCGCCTGATACGGATAATCGTACTCCTCCATAAAATACGGAAGTTTAAAAAATAAAATAAGAAAACAACACACACATATATATATATATATATATATATATATATATATATATATATATATATATATATATATATATATATTCAATTTATTATATTCAACTGCTCGCGAGGAGGTATTGAGAAAGAAGCAACAAACAAAGGTGGTTCTGCAGGGTAAACATACCAAGGTACCTAGTGGAGAAAGAGCGGAACAGCCTCGGCAACACATGATCGCCCCTACAGCATCCACAGAGGGAGGGGGCAGTGGCAAACAGCCATGAACAAGAGGAGGGGCAGAAAAGGGCGCCAACGCCAAAAACCACCAAGGCCGGACACTCTGATAATAAAGATTTCAGAAGGCACCACCTATGCAGATACCATCCGTAAGGTTCGGGCCGATCCAGCATTGCAAAGTATGGGCTCAAGTATCACCAGGATTCGCAAGAATGAGGCCGGGAATCTTCTGATACAGTTGAACCGAGAATCAAAAGGAGCTCTGCAGAGCATGAAGCAAACCCTAGAAAAAGCATTGAGATCAGAGGACGAAGTACGATCTTTGAGACAGGAGTCATGGATCGAAATCAGAAAACTGCTGTGCGATCGATTTACCTGGCTTACGCTGGGACAAAGACGGCAGTTGTTGCTCTTCCAGTCCTAACGGCAGGAGAGCAATTGCTGAAGGAAAGATTTGGGTGGGACTGGTTATCAGTCGGATTCGGGAAAAAATCCGATTACAGCGTTGTTTCCGATTGTGGGATTTCGAACATCTGGCCAGGCAATGCAAAGGGCCCGACCGAACGAAGTGTTGCCGCAAGTGTTATGAAGAGAGTCATCGAGCAGTGGACTGCACGAAGAGTCCTATGTGCGCACTATGCGATGGAGTAAGCAATAACGGACACCTGTGCAGTGGTAGCAAATGCCCGGCATTACAGCGAGCTCTAAAAGAGCAAGAGAGGACGAAAAATCGTTGCAGATGAGAATCCTCCTACTTAATCTCTTATGGCAAACCGTTAAAGATCTACGAATGTATGCCGTGAGCCGTATAAAAACTTGGACGGCAACTGTTGGGTATCCGACGTGACAGGAAGGGCAGAAATATGGACATGTGAACAAAACTGCATAGAGTAAATGCCGTAGGACCCAAACAAATGGTTTTGTCTGGGGTAAGATACAACATATGTACCTGTACAGCTGATATGCCCCGCCGAGCACAACAATCCAACAATTACAAGATCGATTAGATAGCATATTACGAGACGCCAGAGGGCGTAGGCCAATAGTACTTTAATGTCTGGGCGACAGAGTGGGGCAGCAGGTCGACGAACCGACGCGGAGAAGTCCTATTAGAAGCCTTTGTCCAGATGGATGACTTGGTGCTGGCAAATGCAGGGACGAAACCAACATTTGTGAAGAGGGGTAGGTCTTCCATAATTGACTTGACATTGACAGCCAACGTCCTACTACTGATTGGCAGGTCTGCGGCTTATACATCCACAGCGATCACCAGGCTTTACTGATCACTCTGGGAAACCGAAAATCAATATCACCGAGGCAAGAAAGGATTACAGTTAGCTGGAAAGCTAGGACTTTTAAGAGGTCATTCAAAATTATGATGGAGGCATCTTGTGAGCTTTCAGGCTCCGCAGAGGATAAGGCACACCAGGTAATGGATCTGGTCACCACAGCGTGTGACGCAGGTATGGTGCGCAGCAACGCAGTCATGGACTGAAACCCAGTCTACTGGTGGAATGACCGGATCGCTGACTGTCGTAGACAGTGTCATGCATCGAGAAGAAGGCATCAGCGAGCAAAAGGCAGCCCTCAGTTCCAAATACTCCGGGAAGAGCTCAACGCTAAGAGGCGTGAACTACGGCGAGCAATCAAGGTGAGCAAGAGGCAGTGCTGGAAGGAACTCTGTGAAGAGGTGGACGAGGATCCATGGGGACGGCCTTATAGGATTGTCATGAAGAAATTAAAGAGCAACTCTTCGAGATCACCTACGTGCCCGGTTGTTGTAAAGAAGATAGTTGCAACTCTTTTTCCAGAACAAGAAGAATTAATGAATTCATGGTTCTGGCAGCCATTTGACGTACCATCCGTGACAGCTGAAGAACTCAAGGATGTCTGCACGAGCCTACAGATAGGAAAAGCACTAGGTTTGGATGGTTTTTCAGTGTGGTGCAGGAGGAAGGCGAGAACGCCCTAGAAATGAAAAAGGGCTTCGTGGCCCGATCGGCGGACTGGAGGGCCTTCTCCAGTGAACTGGAGGGTGTACTCGCGGATAGAGACTGGGAGGAGATGGCGCCGATGGAGGTGGAGTTAGGTATTGACCACAGGGTGGCAATGCTTACGGGCGCCATCACGGAAGCGGCGGGTGCATCCCTCTGACGCCGAAGGGCGAGAGTACGTCCGGTCCCATGGTGGACGCCGGCCCTGACCCAACTGAAGAGGGAGTATTACAGGGCAAGGCGTAGGTACCAGGAGTGCAGAGACGACGAGTCGAGAACTGTACTCCGTGAAGAGACCAAGCGTAGATATAGGGTGTACCGAAACGGCGTGCGTCACCAGAAGAAAAGGTCTTGGGACGAATTCATCGTTGAAGAGACGGAGAAGAAAACCTGAGGAATACCGTACAGGGTGGCACTGAGAATGGTGAAGCCTCTCACGATGATGGCTTAGATGGCTGGGCTCCCTTAGAGTAGGAGGAGCCCAGGCAACCACCCTGGAGGAAGCTGCGTCGATGTGCGTAGACTTCACATACCCCAGGGATGACCCGTCCCAGGACAGCGAGGTGGACGCCATGGTGAGACGCACCACGGTATACCCACCAGGTACCGACCTATGCCCACTATGGGACATATGGGACCTTCGTCTGGCTGTGGAGAAGCAGAGGATCGGGAGAGCTCCAGGATTGGATGGGATAGACCCTGCGGTCCTCTGGAACAATGCCCCGTATGTAGAGGACGAACTCCTTACGAGTACGAATATCGTACGAGTGCTTGGATAAGGGGTACATTCCGAGCAAATGGAGGACCGCAGATTTGAGATTGCTCTACAACGGGGGAGGGAAGGACAAAGAATCGCCTATCGCCTAAGGCGTATAGGCCGATATGCCTCCTTCCTGTCGTCAGTAAAGTCGTGGAGCATCTGATGGTCGCGCGACTTCGCCCGATCCTCAGTGCAGCTAAATATCCACTGCAGTTCGGCTCGACCCGTGACAAGGGAACCACAGAGAGTGCGTAGGGACGTGGTGGAGAGGGCGGAGAAATATGTCATGTTGGTGCTCTTCGGCATATCCTCCGCCTTCGACAGTGTATGGTGGCCTTACGTGCTCCAGCGGCTGCAGGAGTTCGACACCCCCAGCAATTTGTACTCCCTCGTTAGTAGTTACCTCAGTAACAGGAGCGTGAAGATCACAGGTAGCTATTACGAGGTAGAGCAGAGGACAGAGAGAGGCCTGGGTCTGTCCTGTCCTGGGTCCCGGCCCTGTGGAAGCTTGTCTTCGACCAGCTGCTGGGGGAATTGGAGGAGAAGGGTTCCTTGCCACGGCCTACTTCGACGATCTGGCGGTCATAGTGGCGGAGAATAGCAGAGCCAGACTGAAAACACAGGCAGAGAGGTGCGCCAGTCTCGTGTCGGAATGATGCGTGAGGAAGAAGCTGAGCTTGGCCGCAGCCAAGACCCAAGCCATGCTCGTAAGAGGCTCCACAGACAGGGCTCACCCTATCATACTGGACATAGATGGCCAGCGAGTTAGGATGGGTGAGGAGATGGCGTACTTAGGAGTGAAGATGAGGAGAAGATTCGACGTCACCCCTCATCTAGATTAACTGAAGGAGAGGGTGACCCGGTCTATAAATGGCTTGTACAGGATTGGGGGTATCATCATCATGGGTATCATCATTCTGGGGCATCAGATACCCAATACAATGACCATTTACAAGAGTATGGTCATGGGTATCTTGAGGTACGCATCCCCACCATGGAGCCAACACCTCATGCAGTTGCAGAGGAAGAGACTGGCGACGATCCAGAGACTGGCTCTGCTTAGGGTCACTAGGACATACAGAACGGTGTCGCATGAGGCGGTGCAGGTGCTAGCGATGCCCCTGGACCTCGTCCTCAAGGAGGACAGAATAAAGTAGTGGAGTCCATGTGAGAGTCCCTGAGACTGCAGAGTACGTGATCATGTCCTGCACCGCAGTAGAAGGACACCGAGCCAGGTTGTCGAGGAATACCAGGATCTTCGCCCTCGCCGAGTCGGACTTCCCCCGTCTGATGGAGGAAGAGGTGTACCCCTTCTTCAAAGACTTCGTGTACGGGTGGAAGGAGGTGATGGGCCCTGAGCACTTTACCCTGGGTAGGGCCAGACCCGACTTCGGCGAGCCTCATGATGGTTGATGCACCCTGGAGGAGATGGGATCCGGACGGATGCAGCGGACAAGGAAGGCTAGACCAGCTTCCGGACGGATGCAGCTTGAGACAGAATCCGGACGGATGCAGTGGACCAGGAGGGCTGGACCGGTATCCGGACAGGTGGAGCTGAAGATGGGAACCGGACGGATGCGGCTGACCAGGAAGGCTGGACGGCACCGGGAGGATCCGGATAAAAAAAAAAAAAAAAAGGTTTGAATGGCATCCTAAATGTGGCACTAAAGGCGGCAATAGAGACAAGGCCAAATCTTTTTCATGAAGTCTTCAGTTCTTGTTTAAGTGAAGGATCCTTTCCGCGGCCATGGAAAAGACAGCGTCTTGTGCTGATCCCCAAAGGCAAGAGAAACCCATCGGACCCTTCAGCATATCGACCGATATGTCTGTTGGATACAGCTGGCAAGGCTTTGGAGAAAATTATAGCTGGCAGGATACGAGAGACCACAGAAGGTGTTGGGGGCCTAGCACGAACTCAGTTCGGCTTCCGGAAAGCAAGATCAACTCTGGACGCAATGACCATGTTGATAGAAACGGTTGGAAGGCTATTGCGGGGAAGAGGTGGAGGAGAGGTGCGAAATGCTATTGTTATCATTTATCTCGCTTGATGTTAAAAACGCCTTTAACTCGGCGAGGTGGAGCTGTTCTAAATGCCCTACAGGAAATGTGTGTCCCCTCTTACCTGACGAGCATTATTCAAGATTATTTTAGGGACAGAACCCTGATTTATTCAACAGAGGATGGGCCAAAAAGGTTTAAGGTGACTGGTGCAGTACCCCAGGGCTCAGTGCTTGGGCCACTAATGTGGAATGTCATGTACGATCGGGTACTCAGGCTTAGCCTGCCAGAAGGTTCCAAGACGGTGGGCTTCGCCCACGATATCGCAGTGGTGATCGAGGCACAAAGAAAAATGAAGTGACCTTGAATGCCAACCAGAGCATTTCATTGATCCGAGATTGGCTGGCATCGGTGGGGCTCCAGCTGGCAGACAGGAAAACAGAGGTCCTTCTTATTAATAGTCGCAAAAGGAAGGAAGAAATAATCTTAAGAGTGGGTAGACAAGAAATTAGGTCCCAGTCTTCCCTGATGTATCTTGGGGTTATAATCGACGAGAAGCTGCGGTTCAAGGAGCATATCCAACAAGCATGCGATAAAGTGGCTAGAGTGAGTACCGCGTTGGCCCGACTGATGTCCAACGTAGGCGGACCCAGAAGTAGTCGGAGACTATTGGTAGCAAATGTGGCCTACTCTGCTCTACGCAGCCGCGATATCGAGTGGGACATTGGACACACTGGCCTACAGGAGACCAATGGTATCTGTCTACCGCCGGAGTGTTCTCAGATTGATCAGCGAGTTCCGCACAGTTTCCTACGAAGCTGGATGTGTGGTGGTCAGGATGCTGCCGATAGAGCTGGTCACAGAAGAGAGGCTACGCTCTTATAAGAGAGTAGACCGCATCCCCAGGACCGAGGAAAGGAAACAGACGGCCGAGGGATGGCAATGTAGCTGGGATACGACATTGAAAGGGAGGTGGATCCACAAGCTGATACCTCAAATCCAACCTTGGCTGGATAGAAAACATGAGGAAGTAGATTACTACCTAGCACAGATGCTCACAGGACATGGCTACTTCAGAGCCTACCAAGTGCGGTTCAAGCTGGACAATACCGCTGAATGTCTAAGGTGCCCAACAATAGATGAGACTGTAGAACATGTATTCTTTAGCTGTCTCCGCTTTCAAGAAGAGCTCAGGAGCCACAGTAGCAGCATCGTCAGCCCGATACTGCTTTCGCAGTAGTGTTGGATGGCAGGCCAGCGCCTAGCGGCAGAGGTCATCAAGAAGCTGAGGAAGGAGGAGAAGGAGAGGCGCGCCTAAATAGTGGCAGCCTAAAACAATAAAACAATGAGGCGGCATACAGCCAATCACCCTCCATGAAATAATGCCGAACGGTAGTACCGTGGAGGGAGGAAAAAAGCGTAGAAATCTCACACGGACCTATCCGTGTCTTTTGAAAATGTCCACCCTCGTATAAAAATATATATATATATATATATATATATATATATATATATATATATATATATATATATATATGTATATATATGTATATATAAATATACACACATATATACATACATACATACACATATACACTTACACATAGTATATATACATGTGAAAAAAATTATTAAAAAATTAATATTGATATTAACACGTGTTTGTTTATTAATTATTTTATTATATTTGCTTCAATAAAATTGCGCAATAAAATGCGCAACGGGTAAATGCATGCTTGTAACAATGTAAGCAAATCAATGGGTACCTCTCAAGGTTAAATTTCAATTAAAATAATCTATAACATATTTTATTTCATTTAAAAAAAAAATATTAATTGATTGAGAATTAGGTCTAAGATATCAATTTCTTCCCCGAGATAAAACGTTAAATAAAGCAGAAATAAATGCAGACATTATATATAAATAAAAATAGATCTACATGCAAACTCATTAACGCATTCGTAGATTCAATTCCATTTCGATTCTCGCTTTTTTATCCAAAGTTAATTTTAGCTGTAGCTCTAGTATAGGAGACTCTACTAAAAAAATTGGCGATAATAACCTTGTTAACGACGAGATAATAACCTTGTAAATAACGAGTTGGGCTCGATATGTTTATTATATTTGATCCTCATTATCACAGGTGTGTGGGGAAAAAAAGGAGAGGTATAAGGTATAAGGTATAAAAAGGAGAGATAAGTTTGGGTCCAGTAAGTCCCAGGACCAGACTTCAGTTCGACTTTACTTAAAAATTTCTGTCCATTCATCCGTGAATTAACTTGAGTTTTAGTGGACTTTCTCTTTCAATACTTGTAATATTCACTGATTCTAGATTAGTTCTTTACTTGATTTGAAATCACTTTATAAGAGTGTGATAATTTAGCGGGTAAGGTACTGCAATTTCAAGATCCTACTTCAAGTCCGGCTGTGGAACATAAAAGAAAATGAATTTTCTACCATAGTTCGAGTGATCCTCCTGCGGTTGTAAATTAACCCAGCATTTATTAGTTGCCTTTGATTGCTTTGTGCGAAAGGTAGCTGTTGAAATAAAGCAATTTCTTGTACAATCTTTTATTTATTTATTAGTCAAGAATCATGCCTTGCTTATGAAGTACGGAACCCAAGACCATTTTTTTTTACTTATTATTTTTCTCATTATTACAGCCTTTTTTTTTGTGGAGTTAACTGCTCGGTTTCCACCCACCCAATTGTTTCATCACAAGAAAATCTTTTATCTACCAACAGCACCTTCGGTTTACTCCAAGCTGTGCCAAGTTTCAAAAGAACCTAGTTACATATTAATTCGGAAATTTCTTTGTGGAGAGTCGGTCTAGTTGCCAGAAGGAGATAGAAAACACCCGAAGCCGGACTGGCTAATGGCGCGGAATGGTCCTTAATTAGTGCCTTAATGGAGCGGCTATAGTTATTGCTGGCTTCGGCTTCCAGCCACCCTCCTGAAAAAGTTCTTCTAGCAACTCTGTCTCGTGATCTTCCCCATAGTTTTTAACTTATAGCTCTCTCAATGTTCATTGTCTCTATCTCTTTGATGGCAGCTGAAAATTTTATCTGTTTTATAAGTAATATGATTTATATGCATAAAAGTGTCATGTTTTTCCCAATTCTTATAAGTAAATATGCTTAATAATTTTAGTTATAAATGATTACACATGAATAAGATGTAAGGTCCCATAATTGTTTATTATATTCTATTATTGTCAGTTGATATCACAAGGACTATTAAAATTTTATTGGAGTTGTCAAACATCTATTTAGAAATAACATTATATAAACAATATAAATCCTTATACTCCTTTTTGTAAGTTAATTTACTGGTCTTAGTTTTCTCTTCTAGCCTCAATTAGTATGTGTATCAACAATGCGACGAGAGAGAAGCTCTGAATTCTCCTGGAGTCCTGCATCACTCTTCACATTTGAGGAAGAAACGCTAGTAGGAACCATTGTGAATAACGACAAGAGTTGATAGGAAAATTTCTTTGATTAAAAAAGTTTTTTTTTTAGGAACTTTAATTTGCATCAAGGATATATTTTATTCTTCCTTTAAAGTTGCCTGACGGTCTCTAGGCATTAAATAATAATCTGTAAAATTGACAAATCTTTTAAGGTTCAGATCCCTGTTTCGGCCATTTTGAAATAATGATTAAACTTCTTTAAAAAATATTTGTCCTTCTAGTTAGTCAATTACATAATAATATTTTTTCTTAGATTTCTGTTCTCAAAAGGAACAGCATGAAAGTCTTAAATGATATAAATGATGTAATTAATGAATAATATTTTTTTTAAACATAATAAGTATTGCTATAGACTTTTAAAAAATTCAAATACAAACACGTAGGTACTTCGTATAAAAATTTACTAGTGACTATCATTTGTTTTGATTGTAATTGTCATTTTCTATATAACTATATTATGGTGGTATTTTTTTATAATTACTGATCGCCCTTAAATATGGCTAAATTTAATATTCAAAAATAAAACAAAGTAATTTTAAAAGATAAAAATAATATAAGTAATTTTAAGAGTGATGTCAAAATGGTCTTCATCATCAATGGAGTATCCCTCTTCTCTGATTGCTTTAATTTTTATTCAGCTGATTCGACTTTTCTTCGTTTTGATTTGGTAACGTATCCATTGAACCTTTTAAAAAGCCTGCCAAATGACATAGAAGGAAAATTGAGATCAGTTAAAGCCATGTTTGAAATTTCACTTTCTTTATCCAAACATTTTTTATGCTTCCGCTGTAATTTCATAAAGTTACGATTGCACTGAATCCAATTTCGCTTTAAAAAATAAAAGTAAGGATTGAAGCTCTTTCTGAAATTTAGGAAAATCCTGAAGGTTGAATTTATTTTTTAAATATTCATACAAGGTATCACTGCATTCTTGATCTGGTCCAGTAATGGCTTTTTGGTCCCTTAAAAAAATACAGAGTTCACTTTTTATTCACATGTTTAGTAACTGAAATGGACAAAATTATTTAATTGCAATTCAGGCAAAATGATGCAGTTTAATTATGTAAATATGTAAATAAGATGATTGGTATAAACATATATGTGTATGTATATGTATTGATGGCTCTAGCAATCAATTTGGTATCTCCTAATCTATTCTGCAATAGCTGTTTATATTGGTTCCCCAAGTAGTCAAAGTTATTAAGTTGTTTAATTAATATAATAGGTCCATGCAGCATGTTTATATTAACCAAAGCATTAAAACTACGATCACAAAATTTTAACAATATCCGATTAATTTAAAAACTCACAACTTCTTCATTATGGTTTAAAATTAGGAAACGTCGGCCTGCTTAATTTAGGTTCCAAAATACGTGGAAACGAGCTCAAAGACTTGGCAGTCAAACAGGCGATCACACTCCCAGATTGTGGTAGTGCCATTCTAACGCTAAAGTTTTCCCTTCAAACAGGAAATAGGAAACAGGAGGTGGTCAGCAATCCAGTTGAGTTGAGAACTCACCAAGTAAATTAAAAATTATTAATAAAGTAGTAAATCTATAGACAACGTCATAGGGCTCTAATCGCTCTAATCCCCGGTTAAGTATAGGGCATACAAAGACTCACTCAAAATTTCATCAATATAAAACCGCTACCAAAATTCTAACACTGCAACAGTACCATATTCCTTTGTGCACTTCATATTTAAATAGCACTCTACTCACATCCGATATATCAGTTGATCTTAATATTCATGAAATTGAGATATAAATAAAAACAACAAACATTTGGATGACCTCTGGGCCTTATTACTTCAAGCCCGAACACATAACGATTACAAATAAATAATGTAAATTTGATTTTATTAATTTTATATTTCATTCAATGAAGAGAAAATCAATATTGTTAGAAGAGAAAAAGTTAACATTGTTAATGAAAAACATGGTTTTGTAGATGTCCTTAAACGTTAATGTGAAGTTGGTTAAGTGCGTGCACAGTGCAACACTAATCTAATAATGTTTAAATGGAATTATAGCCATAATAAATGAACAATGAGCATTTGCTGAACATGTCAACACTATTGGACTAACATTTTACTTTACTCCCTTACTCGAAAGACGCAGTTACACTATCTCACCTTACTTCTTATTTTTTATAAAAGGTTAAATTTGTACTGATTTTGTGCTTTAACAATGCCAGATCCTTAGTTCAAGCCAAGCTTCTGTTGGTGAACAATTGAAAACTTTTGTCGCAATCTTGTGTTAGCAGTACAGTTTTCCTTTGGATATCTTATTAATTTCTATTTATGACATTAATTAAAATTTAAAATGAATCAATGCTTTAAGGAATTCGTAAGGAGTTGAAAGTATTATTATAAATTATGTTAATTCCGTCAAATAAAAATATTTAATTCAATTAAGAAATGCTAGCAAGAAAATAAAGGCAAAGAACCTAAACAGAGAGAGGGATAAAAATCCGCGCTTTCTAGAAAACTTATACCCTTTTAATATAAAAGTTCCGACGTAAAAGGATTAAATTTAGATTCATTTTTATTAAAGTAACGTTAATTGCCGCCCCTTTTTGTCCCACCGGTAGTTTATGATCAGTGAGCTCTGGGCTCATTCAACTTTTCTCATTTGAGAACTCTAGAGTGGTGGAAGCCTAGCTTTCTAAGATTGGCGGTAGATAAGATCAGAAATATATTGTCCTGGCAATACTATCAACTGGTTGGAACTGTTTAGAAACATTCCCAACTCCTTTAACTAGTTTCTCCTTTGAATCCGTGGCAAAATCGACGTCAACTTGTTTCAAGTTGGTCCATCTTTAAATGAACTTATGTATATTAATCATTTCATATGACTAAAATAATAATATATATTTTTTTTTTTTTTTAAATAATCGTAACTAATATTGGACATTGGAATCTCGTCGCGTACTCTCATCATGCAAGACTGAAATTCAAGATATAGCTATGAAAAGGAAGGAAATAGTCAAACAAACTAGTAAAACAGAAGCATCGGAAATTATTTACTCACAAAAACACACATATACAGGCATATGTTTTTTATATAGAAGTTTTTTAGATCGATGGAAAGTGTTTTCATTGGGTGGCATTTGGTCTCAAAATACTGCAATATAATATTGATATTTCCTAGAGATACTTCAGGTCAAAAAAAAAACAGAAAGATAACTATCCGCTATAATTATACGTTAAACTTTAAATTAAGGAACGCATTATTCAAAAGTAGTATACTTTTCATTTGCTTTATTAAATTAGCCTATTTTCAAAAAATAAATGCTTTATTTCCAAACAATGCTGCCCAAAGACATTGAGTTGCTATGCACACAACATTTATCAATCTATAGTTAGATATAATATAAAAAAAAATTTTACTAGGACTCCATAAACGAGTGCATAGTTTAGGTATATTCAATTTTATGGCGTAGCGATTCCGATCCCGGAAGTACTTAAATTAGACGGATAAGATGCAACGCTTCCTAGTTTGCCGCTGGGTACTGCTGTTCGTTCTTTGCTAATCATGCCTCATATCTAATCGACTAAGCTAATCGACCAAAAAAACACACTTCCCTCTGTTAACTTATAACAGAATTCAGTATATTGTTATAAAAAAATATTTAAAAAAGAAGCCTAGAATAGCTTTATAGAATGATAAATTAAAGTTTTATGTTGTACCAATATTTTTTCCGATGAGGTTCATGGAATGGGCATCATTGGAAAAAATAATATTTCTTTTTCGTATCTTAGACACAACCAAGAATATTGGGTTGTTCGGAAAATAATGCAGGTTTTTGAGTTTTCTTTAAAATACCCCTAACAAACTCTTTACGTTTTACTGGATTATTCATTTGTATGAATGTCAACACTTATTAATCCTCTTCCAAACGATAATGTTTGTTTACCTCTGTAGCATTTTGCTGCTTATAAATAATTCAGTCCTTACTTAGATGTCAACGCGCGATTTTCTTTTAATTTTGTTTTACGAGTTTAAACTGGGCCGGAACAGAGACCAGACGGCCAGTAAGTAACATCTTGATCAAGTCTGGGGGCGAGGGCAGCATTAATGAGTGCACTGTTGTGGTGGTTCAAAAAATTTCGGGAGGGAGACTTCAGCCTTGAAGACAAAGAAAATATCTTGGAAAGACTTCCTCTCTTGAAGACGATGTTCTGCGGGCTTTGGTGGAAGAAAACCCCAGAATAACTGTTCGATAACTTGCAGGGAAACCTAACCTTAGCAAATCAACCATCGATGACCACCTCAATGCGATTGGAAAGGTAAAAAAGCTTTAAATAACCGTTAAAAACCATTGTTATGAAGTTTGTGGTACACTTCTTTGCCGAAACAAAAACCACCCTTTTCTGACCAAAATTGTTTTTGCTATTTTGTTGCATGACAACGTTCGGCCACATGTCTCACGTGTGACGTCATAAAAACTGTTGGAGCTTGGATACGAAACTCTGCCACATCCTCGCTACTCTCCGGATAACTTGGCTAAGAATCATAATTTTTCTAAACACCTGGGCCACTACTTACGTGACAAAAAATTTAATGGACAAAGGGAATTAGAAAATGCATTTTTGTAGTTTATCAATTCTAAAGATGGGAAATTCTATTCCGAGAGAATGGAAAAATTTGCAAAACGTTGGCAGAAATTTATTGATAGTAGTGAAGACTATTTTGATTAAATAAAACAGTTGTAAATATTTCTTTTTCTTTTAAAGCAAAATCCTGCATTGTTTTCTGGACAACCCGATAGTAGGGATTAAAAAGTATAGTGATCTCGTTTTTTCTTAATCCAAGCATGTTCTATATAACCATTGATGATAAGTAAAAACAGTTTCATAAAAATACTCGTCATATATAATATTCGTCATTTGAAATGATATTACTTCAAGTCTAGTAGTGTTTTTACTCCAAAATCTTAATTTTAATAGAGAATTCCATGTAATGATTTCTTAAGTAGATTTCGTCAGACACTAAAACTTATACATTTTAAGGTGTTTCCTTTTGAATCTTTCCTCCAAAATTTGATTGCCAGTATAGACGACTTTTTATAAGTTTCACCAACTATTTCAGCGGTAAGACTTCGAATTATGTTTGTGAAAGAACCGCAAGCTAAAGGTACCATCGTCTAGAAACGATTTAGTTTTGGATGGGCATCTATTCATCAAAATGAAAGTGCAAAATAATTTATTTTTTCATAGTAAAATCTATTAAGCATTGTTAAAAAAAAATTACTATACCTATATTATTTACAGCACTAGTTATGGAGCTACTTCAACTCATTGTCAGTCTTAACACTGATTTCTATTGAAACAAATTCCACTGTTTCGGCTAATTATGCTTCGATTTTCAAGCAATATCTAGTTCAACCAATATCTTGTGGTATAATTGTAAAAAAATAATTTATCCTTAAACTCAGGTGTCCTCAACCTTTTTACAACGCTTGCCACAACTGAGAGTTCCCCACATTAAGTTGTGGAACTAGTGTACCCCTTCCCCTCTTCCTTCCATATACCTGCCATCTTAACAATAATTATTTAGATACATTCTGGTACCTGTTTTTTTTTTTTAGATCTGTTCTCCTAACGAAACATGATGAAATCAGTAAGTAACAAAAAAAAACTTTCATCCCATTAAGAGAACTTGATTTTTTCATTTTTTTTTTTTAAATACTAATTTAACAATAAAAACTCAAAGCTACTGGTCGACAATTCCGAATCGCTGACGTGCCATGTGTTGTGAACTTCTGCTTTAATCTTTTGGACGGCATGATAGGGTTGTTATTATTTATATAAGTGATTAAAGTAATTTTTTATGGAATCTTTTTACTGTGTCCATACATTCGTAAGCTTTAGGCATATCTACATTTTTAAACGTCTTTAATAATGCGCTGAAATGATTGAGTAATAGGTGAGATGGGGGAAATGGTTAATAAGGTTGATCCTTTGTGTGTCTTTTTAGCACTACTGATAATGTGGGGAGGCTTAGGTTAATTAGTTAAGAGAATTAATGTCAGGTCTGGTGTTTTAAGTCAAGTAATGAGAGAATTTATTATATTATATAAAATTTATAAAAATTTACTTTCTTAGATCCCCAATCCATGTAATTTTTCTCAATAAAATATTGAAAGCTTTGAAGTGGTCTAGAGATTAGAGACCCATTCTGCGGGAATAGACGAGTATTATGTTTTTGTGTCATCACTACTGAAGGTAGGGCAGCCTTGTATTTTTTGTTTTTTTTTTGTGTCTTTCTACGTTAACGCTTACGCTCGCTCAAGTTGTCAAATGACAATTCAGGCAATCTACAAGTGTAGAGTCAAGGCGCTACTGTCCACAGAGGGCTGTCTTAGCAATCTAGTGGGACAAAAGCCAATTTAGTTAATTAATTTTGTTTATTAGGTCAAAATTATTTTTAAATAGTTGGAAAAGGATTATATTAATTCAGATTTGATCTTTTACGCAAATAAAAGATGAATTCCAAAAGATACCTTACCCCGGAAACTAAAGGAAACCTTCGTTGTTTTCGTTATCACTGCTGCAACTTACAATGCTGTTACTATCTTGTATCTCTGATATGTGAATAATTTCCAATGCTTCTTTAGAATAGCTAATTTTTTTTAGAGGTAATGGTCTGGCATATAAGATCACTGGATCAGAGGATATAAGTGGATTGTGAAAAATATATTTTTTCGAATGTGTCCTAGATATTTTTCTAGAAAATTCCTGCCGGTTCCTTTTGATGATGTCAAAATTGTTTTAATCATTAATGCAGCATTCCTCTTCACTGGAAGAGTCCATCCATCCTGATTATCAGGTTCCACATTGCAATGGCGTTAGATCTCATTATAACAATTTAAAAATATTAATTAAAGACAGAGACCGGTTTTGTGTAAGCCTCCAAGAAACACACTTAAAACCTTCCGATAAATTTATTTTAAGAGGTTTTGAAATTTTCAGAAAAGACACCAAAACAGTAATGTTCTAGTAAGACGCAGTTACTACATATGGGGAAGATCATATGGTCATCGTGGTCGTGAAAACTTTTGTGGTATCCTAAACTGAGGCAAATTGTACAAAGAAGTGGGTCGGGAAAGCATGGTTTCCCCAAATATTGAAGTAACCTATTTTACTGTCATTTGGTAAAATAGGACAATTAAATGTTAGAAGATAGTTGTGGGTTTGCTTTATTACGTCACCGTTTCCGTATGTTAACATTTTAGCGTCTTTCATTTATTAGTCCTCGAGTTCCCTAATGATTTCACTAATTTTAAGGTATTGAAGATCAAACAATTAATTATACCCTTACACTCCCTTAATCTTGAGTGAGGATCTACTTTAATTTTGAACTGGATTCCCAGATTGTCACGTATTAAAAAAAAATGTCTTTGGAACTAACTTAACTTGTGATACTTTACCTACCTTCATACCTACGACATTTTAACCGTAAAAATCCTATATTTTCTTGAAATAGTTGAATTCATGGATCCTACTGGATCTGATGTATATAAATCAAAATAGTTTATTTGGAGTTGATTTGAATTACTTTATTTTCATTTTTTTTTTCAGGCGGATCGGACTTGCTATGGTAAATATATAGGTAAATAAATAAACTAAATGATGTGAAGATTGTCGGTTGATAGCCGCTTAAAATATTAATATCTTATCTGTATACAGATGTTCTGCGACATTGACGGAACACAAAATTAAAAGATAATATTATTATTATTTATTTATGGGCTTTCAACCACCTGGTTCATTTTCGCCCTATATTACAGTTATAAAGTTTTAAATTTTCAAGATTTCTTCAATTCAGCAAAATTTTAAAGAATAATATATAATTTATTTAAAATTTTATTTAAAAAATATGATTAAATGAATAAAAAAATTATCACATTAGTAATATAAAGCTGATATTTAAAAAAAAAATTCCTTTCTGAGTAAATATTTATAGCAATAGCGACAAAATCTGATACACAAAGGTACGCGCCTGCCCACTCACATCCTCACAAAGGCGCACATGTATATTGACCTCCTTAAGACAAATTGATCCTCACTTAAAATCATTTCTATTACCTACATTCTATTTTACATTATAATCATTACAGGAAATTTCAATGCAAATCTGTTTTACAGTTCATTATTATTAAACATTTTTATTTCCTAGTCGTAATTATAGTACCATATCAAACCACTAATAGTTATGATGTTTTAACTGAGGATTTCTCTACTCATATCATTTTTATATTTTTACTTTCTAAGGTTTTTCTCTCTTGCTTTATTGTTTTTTTTCTTCTCTTTTCATTTTTTCAGTCAGTAAAATTATGTTTATTTTATTTTTTTACTAGAAGGATATTCTTCTTTTTTTTTCTCGTTACAAATACGTTTAATTGAGATTATTGTAAATATTAATTGACCTTTATTAATGTAGTCTTTGGTCAGACATTTTTCTGTTATCTTTTTTACTTGTACATACTTGTTATTCTTAAGGGATCCAATCCCAGAATAAAGTTTATTTTTCTAATCTATTCTATTTTATATCACAGGCACCTGACTATATTTCTTCATCATTCAATATCCACTCATTAGAAAATTATCTAAATTACTAAATGTATTGTATTTTGATTAATAACACCACAGATAATTATTCAAGATAAAAAAAATATTTAAAAGATATAAATTTGTTTTTGAATAAAATTACTGATGATTTGAGGTAAAGTTGAATAAAGAAGATCAAAGGGGCAAACCGCGGTGTGTTCACCCCAAAAGCTAGAAGAGAACTCCTCATATATTTTTAGCAAAATTCTCTTTCATGTTCTTGAAAATACCTTTTTACTTGCAATCTTTTTATTTAACATTCTCGTTTCGGTTAATTGTAATTACTATCTATCAATCAACGGTGCAACAACTCATTGCTGCCTCCTGAATCAGCCTACACCATCCATCTACACACCCCAAACAATGTCCTGGTATCGCGTGCGATACCATCTCGCAGCGCATTTTGGGTTTATCTTTATGTCTGGTTCCATAGAAGAAGAAGAATCTTCTTTGGAATGGAATCTTCATCCAACCTCGCCAGATATCCAGCCCATCATTCCAATTCGGATGAATATCGTAATGTCGGGTTCCTTCAAGAGGGCATTATATTAATGGCGTCGAAGAACAACTCAAGAATTATTTCTTCGACGCCATTCTTGGCACTGCACGATTCCGCCATTAATCGATCGGAGAATCTTCCACTCGTGAATTAGTAAAGTCGATTCATCCGATTTGCTCAGGGTTCATCTCCCCGTTATAACAGTGGTCTCTTGCCTCTGACGGCTACGAAGTTACTTGTAGTATGTCCTGATATAAACGTTTATAGAACATTCAAAGCAATTGATAATGAAAACGTGTACGATCTTTTCTTGCTCCAATATTTTTTTTCCTCAATATCCAGAATGGCTCAAATCAATTAAATATATTATTATTACCAATAATTTCGGAATTTTGCAGCGCCATCTGAGGAAGTGCACTAAAACTCCATTCACTTCCCACGTTTATTAGACTTTAATGCGTATAATATCCATAAGCGGCAGCTGTGCATACAGGCCAGCGCACCCGCACCGATCGTATTATACACCGCCGGCACGCTCCCTAAGCCACTAAGACCATCAACGGAAACGCTGCTCGACGATATGGACCCAGCGATAAAGAGGAGAAAGAAACGGAGAACGTTTAATTAGTTTAATCTGGAGGACATAGCGTAACTATTAGCGGGAGACCCAAAGCCGCGCCCTTAATGAGAAGGGTGCAATCGCTTAATATGCACCCTCCGACCAACTTAAATTCATTGCTTGTGGGGTAGGATTAGCATCTGCTGGTAATGCTTGTGGTGCCTCTGCTGAGTCAGTGGCTTCCTACTCGCTCCCGACCATTCCTGATTTATTAAATATTCAAGAGTTTAGTGGAACTTTGATGGAAGTCTTAGCATTGAATGAGGTTTTCGTAAAGTGCCTACTGATATCTCCATGTTATTTTTAGATATTTTTTCAACGCTTATTCGCGTTCAGGTTCAAAAGTTGATATGAATTTATGGACATGTTATTTTTACATTTGAATAGCTTTTCGAATGATTCCCAATAGCTGATATTTTTTAAATGTCAGCTGTAGATATATTTTATCTACTTTGAAAAATATTGCATCAGTTTAAAATAATTTATCATAATCAAACGTTAAGCTAGATTGCAGGGTTCCATTTCCTCTGTTTATGCCGTTAATGTTTTGTGACTTGTACATGTATAAAGAAGTGAAACAAGGCTTCCTCCCTGTGACGCAAGGTCCGGAATCTAGGGCCTCTACCATTCCTAACCACCGTTTGGTGGGACTGGTTTATTTATTATCAGAAAAAAAGTATAATAAAAATGATAAATAAAAAAAGATGTTTTTTAGGTGTTAAAAAAGGTGTTAAAACGAAATCTAAAATAGAGAGAGAGAGAGATCTCAAGTTCTCAATCTGACTAGAATAGGTTCGTAACCTGCAGGATAACCCACCGTGAACTTAACAACAGAGTTGAACTGTTTTTATTGTTAAGAACACGATTTTGGATTAGCTAGGTGGGAGTTCGGTAACATCCGTTTGCTTTCGGAGACACTCTAAATTCCATCTAAGGTCTTGTAATGCAATTCGCTATATCTAGGATAATACTAGTCGATTTTTTTTTTTTTCTGTTTAGTAGGAAAAGTAATTTCATATCTTATGATTTATTATTAATTTACCATAAAATACTTGTCATTCATATATTGGTAAGTGATAAAATAATAATAAAAAAAACTAGGAATAATAGAAAAACATTGAAAAATGTATACATTTTTTTTATTATCCTGTAAAATTTAATTCAAAGTATATTAAATTTTTTAACAACCCTCAGTCGACTTATTGACTTAAACGAAAAAACTTAAAAAAAAAAAAAAAAAAATCAGTGGATAAGTTTTTTTCCTGCTCCTACCTATGTATTGCAAATAGCATCGTGATACAGTTAACAAATAAATATAATAATTTATTTGATGTATGTGTGTGGGTGGATTTAAATACAATATAATGGTAGATATTTATACGATGTATCTAATGATATTTTATATTCCAAGTTTTAACAACCTAAAAAACATTAATTTTAAAATACCATTTTTTCTCTTGAGTACACACAAATAATTGTATAAATTGTTTCTTATTGGTTATTCCAAATTCAACTTAAACCAAATTAAATTTACGAGATACTCTAACATCCGGACTCCGGTACATGGATCCAGATAGTAAAAAAAAGCAATATAGTATATATATGTTTAATATGTTTAGTATATATGTTTCACTGGCTCATTATTTAAATGTAATCCGTTGGTGATTTAATTGCAAGGTTATTTATTACAGCCAATATGTAATCCAAAACATTTTTAATATTCTGTTTATTAACAATTGCCAAACCGTTTTATTATTTGAATTTTTCATTTCTACTTCTATGAAATTTGTATTTAAATTTTACTGTTGATGTTAACGTAGATAACTATCTAAGGTTTTGTTTTAATTAATTTGTTCTATTTTATTTTTAATTTATTTATTTTTTATTTAAAGTATTATCTTGAAACTTATTTTTTCATTTTATTAGTCGCATTGGGATGATGTCCTGGCTTTTTAAAAGTTTTTTAAAGAGATTTACTTGAATTATTTGTATTGGAAATAAGTACAAAAAGTGGTATAAGAGGTATGCATTGTAGATTGAATGCCTGTGAATGTAATATCGTGTAGCCGATGTTATAAAGTGTATTAGTTCTGGCGCAGACCAGTCACGTCTACTTGTTTGTGAGCGCACGATGCTGCGGTCAGGAGGCAGGAGTCGGCTTGTTTAGAGAAGTTTCGCTCAGCCCAGAAGTTTATCAGTCTTCAAGTTTCTCATCAATGGTAACAATATTCCAATAGTAATATTCATTTTTGTTTAGCTTAATTTCGTCATCCTGGCCAGACCACCTACTAGCGTAACGGTTGTCCAAGAAATAGTACTGGTTCATTTTCAAATAAAATGCCAGTTTACTGTCCGTGCAATTGTAAATGTGGTAAAAAGGAAAAAAAAAAACTACTATTACCTTTTTATTTCTTCTGGTTACATGCGAAGCTCTTTGACGTTAGTCAATGATGTTGGTCCTCAATTTCTGTCATATGACAAATATAGTAGTATAAATACTTGCTAAACATGTTGACGTACATTTCTATCCTTAGTTCTCTAGTTGAGAACTTTCAAGACTTTGTTAGATTTTCCAGCGAGTAAACTGTGTCCGGTAATTTATCGAATTGTTTAATAGACACATATAACCAGCGCAGGAGATAAATCATTTATAGCCCTTTCTTAATTTCTGACAAAGCCCCCAGGTATTGCCGTTTAGCTGGCACACGATCTTGCATACATAAATGTGCTATATGATCTGTTAGTTCATAAAACAATCTATGTTCGATTTTGATCTAGTTGTTTGATATTTAAATTAAAAAAAAAACACATTTAAATTTAATTTTGGGTTGTATTTATGAATTATTTTTTCTTCCTTTATTTTTCTGTTTTTATTTTAAAACTTTATCGCATATACTTGTTTTTAAATATATTTTTCGACGTTTCGGGAAATTTCCCCTACTTCTGGACAAACACTAAAATTACAGAACAACATTATAAATTCATATTATAATTAACGAGAACATTATAAAAAATAACAAATTACTGTACATAAATAATTATTCACTTATGACTTTAATTAGCATCTTTAACTATTACAATTAATTAGTTTTTTTACCTTATGAATTATTCGCAATTACAAACTGAATTTTTTTATATTTTATTAAGTCTGTAAATTATATCTCCATAATGGCAGCTAAGGTTTTTTTGTATCAGTCTTATAATTAACTGTTTTATTTGTTGTGTAATATAAACAGCATCAGATTCTTTTCTGTTTTTTGTTAATTTTACTTAATCCAATATTTTCGCATTTTCAAAATCAAAATTGTTATTGCATATTAAACCATGTTGGGCTAGGGCGGTAGTATTATTATATTATAGTATTATTATTTTTGTAATTGCTTTTATGCTGATTAATTCTAGTTTCCAATTTCTTAGGAGTTTCGCTAATATATGGTTTTTTTTCTCTCTGTCCGATTGATTAAGTCTTTTTCATTAGATAAAAATTGTTTGTTCTCATTATACATTCCCAGATTAATGTTTTCCTTAGTTAAACCTGGTATGAAGTTCATTTTGTAATATTTCATTAATTATCCTGTACTTCTTTTATCTTTTATGTTTTTATCGGTTTAAAAATCAGTAATTGGTTTTTGTTGTTGTTTTTCTTATCTTTATATATCTTATTATCAATATTATTACATTTTTTTATCTTTTTACTAAATTACGTATTATTTTTGTTAATTATCTTCTTTTGTTTATTGCTGTCGTACAGATACCATATTTTATTAACTAACCTTTTGGGGTAAAAAATTTCATCTAGAATGTTTACGTTCTTGTTTTTATATTTTTTGATATATTCCATATGTTTTTAATTTGCGAACGCTTATTAATAATTTTTTGACCATATACATTTTTTGTGTGAACGGATGATTTCAATAATCGTTGAGTAATCTATTAACAGTGAGTGGTTATTTTGTCCATTTTGTAGAGCTTTTTTTATTTGTATTATCTATTATAATATCAATATTTAAATATCTAATGTTGTTGTTTATTGATTTTTCTAAAGTGAATTCTATACTGTAACAATGCAATCTTCCATAAATACCAAAAATATGAAAATATTAAAAAAAAAATCACTTTTCACATTCATAGTTGTCACATTTACCAATTTGCACACTGTTTCTCAATATAGCTGCCAAATGTTTCGCATCGGGTGGTAAGCTAGATTTTATTTTCAAAATGAGTCGGCTCTCGATACGGAGTCGTTAGCTTCTAATTTAGTTTTAATTCTAGGCGAAATCCGGACTCCCTCGGGAGACCGCTACTCTTCTAACTCATTTTTAATTGCTACTTTTTTCCCTCTACTTTATTACATCGATTTCCTCCTTATTAAATTGATGATTGAAATTCATTGTCATCTGAATATTTTTATAATAGTTACGATTATCCAAATAGTAATTTTATATCGCAAATTAAATGTAATTTTCATTTCATTCTTTACCTTTAAGATCATAAAGTGTAAATACGAGAGAAAAAAAGAAAAAAAAGAAGGGAATAACAAATATATGTGGATTAAATAATGCCTATTAGTTTAATTTTTATTTTGAATTCTAAAGAGGAGCTAATGCAATAAAAATATAATGAAATATTATGGATTAAAAACTCAAGAATATTCTTTACTCACTGAACCATCTATATGTTTAAGATATATTCGGCAATATTTTATTTAAAAATATATATATATATATATATATATATATATATATATATATATATATATATATATATATAGAAATGCACACATTAGCAGATAATTTAAATATTTATATATACTTGATATATGCAGAATATAGTGATATAAATACAGGGTGTCCCATCGGACATGGATCACATGAAATATGAATGAGTTTATTTCATTTCATAAAATTCGTCACTCTTTTTTTTTCAGATTTTCCTCAGTAACTCGCTTCCAGAGTATTTTAGATAAAAAATTTACATTACCAATTTTAAAGAACGGTAAATTTTCTGCAAATTTTGTATTTAGTATTTTTAAAAATTCGGAACAGCAACTGAGATACGTGACCGTACAAATCTGCAAAATGTCAAAAAACGCAAAAAGTTTGATATTCAGTGGCTTTAGCTTAATAACTATTATTTTTGTGCACCATAGTGCAAAATGTATACTATCCAATCTTGTAGAGAATTAAATTTCCTACAAGATTCATGCAAAATATTTGTAATTGCTCACAACAGAACACCAATAAATATTGAAATAACAATTTTAAAGAAAGTGGGCTTCTGATTTTCCTTAGTAACTCGCTTTCAGTGCACTTTAGGTAAAACTTTGTCACCGCAAATTTTAAAGAAAGTTAAATTTCCTGCAAGTTTTACGTGTAATTTCTTTTGAAATTTGGAACAGCTACTGAGATGCGGGAAAAAGAAACCGCAAAAAGTAAGATATATAGATTTCGCCGTTAATAACTATTTTTTAGTTCAATTTACTGCAAAATACATAGAATGAAGATTACATTTTCTACAAGATTCACACAAAATATTTGTAATTACTCCCTACCGAAGCCAAGAAATATTGAAATAATAATTTTCCTTTTAAGAGTTCGTTATGAGTAATTCCAAATATTTTTGATAATTATGCATTTCGACAAAAATATACTCAAAAATAGTTATTTAAGTACAACCATTGAATATCTTATGGTGAGAGTACTTTAAGTCTAAACGTTAAAAAAAAAATCATGAAATCAGACACGATTTAAGTTCCAGCGCCGGGACTAATAGATCGAACTTTAATGAATAGTCGGGTTGGCATCCGCTAGGCAACGCAAATGGTGACTATATGAAGTGCTGCTTGTCTTATTGCTGGGATGGGATTTTCGGAAAAATATCTTCTATAACTTGAAAACAGCATGCGACAGTGAATATAAAACAATTGCTATGTAAAATGATTGCTACTAGGTGCTAACTGTTATAAGAATCAATAACTATCGTTGTTTTGCCAATGTTTGTTCAAGAATCGAAAAATGTTGTGAATATCCTACCCTCAGAAGTTATGCAAGGAACACTTCTTGTATTCACTAGTCGCGTTCCCTAGCGGATGTCAACTCCGGCAATTTACCAAAGATTGTTTGTTTGATCAATGGTGTTGATCTGATTCCACTGCCATGTTTTATCTAGGTTGAGTTGAGCTTGATATCTCTTTAGCTGCTAATTAGTATATATAGGGATGCCATTGGGCTATCATTGAGGATGATTATCGCAAAATTAAGTAAGCTTATGAATACTTTTGAATTTCTTACCTTGTCCTCTAAATTGGATACCTTTCCAAGGGCCTGGTTTGTGATTACCATTATTTAATAATTAACCAAGATAATGTTCCTACTTTTAAGTTTATTACTAATGTTAATCAAAGTTACTGCTATCATACTTAATGAAATATATTCAAATTAAATATGGGCATGGTTACTGAAGAAAAACCTCCTTTCTAACATTTTATCTTTATTCCTCAAAATTAAAATAACAAACTATTACAATAAAAAGTTAACCATGGAATGATTCAGCCAATACTTAGCCATTAACATAATCTCTTATCTGAAATAATTGGTGTTGATGGTTCCTCAGCATCTCTCCCTCGGGTTCCCCTGCATATCTTCAGTCATGGAGCCAGAGCGCATCTCTCATCTTCAGAGTCACGTTGTTCCGCCCTCGAAGGAGATCAGAGAGGAAGTCTTGCGTCAGGAGAGGTTAGAGCCCAGAGCAGAAGTCCTCCATCAGGCGAGGTCAGATAGCAAGTCCCCTTTTTCCGCCGCCTCGGCTTCTCTTCCCTTTTCTCTTTTGTTCTTCCTAAGAGGAGGTCGAAAACGTTGTTCATTGGCCGACTAGTTTTATAGAGGGAAGAAATTCTGGGATTTCATCGGATGGCTCCACCCCTTGTCCTGACATCCTCTGGGTGGTCCGAGGTCCGCGAATCCATTATCCAACTATAATTTAATCATACCTTTTCCAGGCGGTCTACACTTTTTCCTCGAGGCCAGCCGAAGCCTAAGGGGAACTGTTCTTAAAATTGATTAGGTATCCCAGCTATGGCTTTGTCACACTGCTAACTTCTCGGTAGGTTTTTAAATTAACTTATCCCTTATCTCTGATGGTAAGCGCTGAGGTGACATCTGTCATCGCCTGTCTGTTACCCTTCTTTCTACCTGCTCGTCCCTTATTATTTTTTGTTCGCACCTGGAGTGGTTAAATTATAAAACGACGTTAGTTAGTTCGATAAGTTTTTGATGCAATGAAGTTTCTTCATCAATTGCCAATAAATGGGGAAAATTTTTTTTTTTCTTTCTTTTTTTTTGTCCTAAAAACTGGCCATCTTCATTTTTTGACCAAAAGTCATGGGAACTTTTGTTCAGCGTTATATTTGCTATATGACCCCCTAAGGGTCTTTGGTAATCAGGATGTGTGTACAATATGTTTTTATTTTGAACTTGATATTCAATTTACATTTGTCTATATTTCACATCTGCTAACCAAGAATGGCTGATATGTATAATGCTTAATATATTGAGCATTCTCTCTTGAATGAAATGGAAAAATTAAAAAACTTTTGGCATCCGTTTTGCTATATAATAATTAATAATAACATATCCCTCATTCTTATATGTATATCGGAGAAGATGCAAAATATTTCATACAGATGGTGTATATATATTTAGTAATTAAATAACACGAGATTTCATAGCACTTCAAGGGCTAAGTTGTTACATTTTTAGTGATCGCCGAACGAAGCAAAACGGCTCTTATTTTGTTTATCATTTTTTTTAAAATTACTTTTTGATGATAGGACTTTTTGTGACACCCATTCGGTGAACGTTACATTATATACATACAATGCTTTGCGATACATACAGGAAAAGGATTTCTACATTCATGACTGATTGTAAGTGTAAAACATATCCGAATCCCTTATTGAGAGAAGGATTGTAGCAATATAACAGTTGTTATTGAATTTGATTGATGATACGCCGTGTATAAACAGATTAGAGAGGCTGGGTGTAATGGTTATTTGATAAGGGCTTCCTGTCACGGTTTCTTGTCTATTCTCCAGCTCAGGCAAAACACAGCCTATCTTCAATGTTAGGAGCCTGTACACCAGGGCCGAATCTAGGAGGGCGGAGGGAAGCAAATGGGGTACTTGCCCCGGGCGGCAGAAATTAAAGGGCGGCAAATTTAGAACGGAATTGATTTTTTAGATTAAAAATAAAAATATTTGCTTGCATTTTTGATTATTTCGACCTTAATTTTACCTTGTCTAAAATACTGTTATTGAATTTTATTGAGAGGGAAGGGTGAAAGAAGAGGCAGCAAAATTAATCTTGTCACCCCTCTGAAAAAAAAAATCCTGGTTCCGGCTCTGCTCTACATTGAAAAGTTTTCGATCGTCTGATGCCTAATATGCCTAATATATTAATATTAAATAAAAATATGATGAATATCATCATAAAAAAAAAATAAAAAAATGTAATGGGAGATTTTAATGCCAAAACTGAACAAGAAATGATTTTTATCCTTACTGTTGGGAAACATTGAGGGTAGGGAGGTGGCGGCCCCATCGCCCGGCCAAAGTGCCGCAGACAGTCACTGGCCCTTCAGGTTGGGGGGACTGACGCTCATACAAATACACTAATTACAGCACACTACAATCACCCTCACACTACAGACCAAGGTCAATAACACTACACACCCTAGGGTCACGTTCCCTAAGTAGCCGCCCCGGATGGGGAAGCAAGTCAGATGACTTCAAGGAGGCAAAGCTGGCCTAATAATCCTCTTCTCTCAAACAAAAAGTATTACGAAACCTCGAATTAATTAAGCTGGACTGTCAAGAAAGGTGCAACGCGGCTAGTCATACGGACTTCACGATTGGAATGTTCTGACGCCATACAGTCCTGGAGCAGTTTAACAATTTATGGAGGTGCTATAGTTATACGCAGATATAACTGCACTCCAGGAAATTAGATGGATTGGCAAAGGCCAAATAGAAATGAGAAAACACACCATTTACTACAGCTGTGACGACAGATTGCGTAATTATGGAATGGGCTTTGTAGTGTCTGCAAGGTGTAAATATTTTATCGTGGACTTAAAGCCAGTTAGCTTGCGGCTCTATTTACTTAGGATGAAGGGTAAAATCTTTAATTATATCTTGATTACCTATCATTCACTAACTGGGACATCTGAGGAACAAGATAAGGAAGAGTTCTATGACTTGTTTGAGAAGATAATAAGTGGTTGGCTAAGAGCAGATATCAAGATCATCTCAGGTGACTTTAATGCTAAGGTCGGGAGAAAAAGAAGTTATAGAACAACAATCGGAAAACATAGCCTACATGGAATAAGCAATGACAACGAACATTTGCTAATGAATTTCTGTGAATCACAGAGCCTCATTGTTGGTAGTACCCTTTTCCCGTACAAAAATATACACAAGGAAACATGGCAATCCCCTGATGGACTCACTGTTAATCAGATAGATCATCTACTAAGTGCCGATATTCAGATAAGACCATTTTTAATGAGTTCCAGGCATTAATCAGACCTTCTTGATGTAAGAACATACAGAGGAGCAAATGTTTACTCCGATCATTACCTCGCCATAGCAAAAATAAGATCAAGAATTTCTAACGTAAAGAACAAACGGAATGAAGTAAGAGTACACTCTCAAACAGCTTTGAGGTTAGACAGAGTTTGAAGCAGGGAGACCCGATGTCGCCAGTCCTATTTAATTTGGCGCTGTTAGAGCAATAAGAACCAATCCTGGATTGACTATAAATAATCGTCTGAAACAATATAGTGCATACGCCGATGTTATTCTTATCAGCGGCCGCACATAAACAGCTCTGGCAGGATCGACGGATCGAAGGACAGCAATACAACTAGGCCTGAGGATAAACGAAGGAAAAAGTCTGCATATGAAATCCTCAAGGAAAAATGTAGCAATACGTGAATCAGTTTGAACAGATTTGTCAGCATCATTTTCCAATGGGTAATGAATTCAAATACCTTGGAGTGCTAGTGACAGACCAATAAAATGCAGACTGAAATAAAAGCCGGAATTACAGCAGGCCACAAGTATTTTATACACTAGCGAAAACACTATTATCAAAGGACACGTAGGTAACAGTTTATAAAACAATTATTAGACCAGTGGTTACCTTTAGGTGTGAAACATGGGAAAATTTTTAGGAATCCAGGAAACGGAAAATTGGTGACAATCTGGGAAAGGAAGGTCCAGAGAAAAATGTAGGTTCCCAAGTGAATAAATGATCAGTGGCGAAAAAGGAAAAACGTTGAGTTATGTGAGCTCTATAACAATGACGACATCGTGGTCACTATTAAAAGGTACCGCCTCAAATGGTTCGGGCATGTAGAGGTTGCCAAAGAGACTACTCTCCGGCCGCCCAAGGGGGGCGGGCCCAAGGGGAAGATCCCGGCTGCGGTGGATCGAGGACGTCGAAGACGACCTAGGTTTAGGTATAAAGAATGGAGTCGAATTGCCGAAGAAGGTCCGTTAAGGACTGTTGTTCAAATAAATAATAATAATCATAGACATTTTCTTCTTTTACCTGTCGTTGCATACACGAATCTGATGCATAATAATCTATAAAAACAGGGAACACCAAGATTTAAAAATAAAATAAACTATTTTATTTAATAATTAGAAAAAATGATATTTTAAATTTAACTTTTGGATTGAGATCTGACTAATTATTAACTAATTAACTATATTAATTAACTAATTATTGCGTCAATTATAAAGCTATACATTACATGCATATAAACATTTGAGAAAGTCTTAATTTTGCTTTAGAAAAGTAAAATAATCAGTTTTTTATTTATATATGGATCTTATTGAAGATATATCAGTAGATGTTTTTCTGTACAAGATATCGACCAAAAGTTAATACCACGTCCTACATGATTGTCCGAAGGAGGGTTCCCGCAAGAGGCTCTATAAATCAAGGCTCACCAAGGGTTAATGAAAAACAAAGAGGATGGCAGAGATAAGATGAGGTCACTGGTAAGACATAAAGTTTATTTGTTCCCAACCAGGAGCTCTGTTTTTATTTTGCCTCTATTAGATAGGGGAGGTTCCTCCCTATTGTCAATACCTCCCCGATATTGCCAGCTATTTGTCCTGTCTTCGGGGACAGCTCAATCCGCTGTCTGTCTTGGAAGGGTAATGGATCCTTCATTAGTCGGCCATTATACGACCCGCCCAGCCTCCTTGCGAATGTGGGGTCGTTCCCGGAGGGGCGGTGTCGCTGTATCGACTTCTTGATCGAAACAATACGTTGTCTCAAAAGTTCACTTTGCTTCTCCCTAACAAGGGGGTTGAACAAATGCCTTGAGATAGTAACCACAATTGTCAGTAAAGGATAATATCCTTTACTAAACGTTTCATTTTTATTAAATTTATTGGATTTTTTTTATGGTTATATAGACAGTTAGGGAGGTCAAGTAGATCATGAAAGGTGATGCAGTCAAAGATACAATATTCACAATTAGTAATGTACACTTATTAATATACTTATATTAACGTGCGTACACACAGGCGATCCGATAGGCATGCAAGCCAAGCGCAAGCAACATGTCCTCTATATTTGTACGGTGCACAGTGGTTCAAATCGAACTTTTTAGGAACAAAAATCTGCCCTTAGCGATACAAACGTGCTAGGAAAATTAAACAAATGCCATTGTCTTCAGGCCTACATAATCTTTAGGTTTTTGGTGGTGACATTTTTTTTACACCCCTTAAAAAATGATAATTAAAAAAAAATTTGCCATTTTGATTAAATTTTAGTCAAACGCCTGTAACTTTGCGATGTTTGCAGTTGCTTGAACTAATTTTGGTTAATTATTTTCAATAATAGAACTTTTTAATCGAACAAGGAAAAAAATGTTGTAACCCTCCTCAAAATTTGAGGTTTTACATTTCAAGATCTGTAGAATACAAATATCGAATAAAAAAATATCCGTCCGTCCGCCGTCAGTAGGCGGTTTTTCTCAGAGACTACTGGACAAAATCACTGTGCTCAGCTAAACGTTGTGAAAATTACTATTGAAAGAGGTCTGGAATTGAATGTTTTTGGCAACAAAAGTTTTGGATTATCTTCAAATTTTCATGTTTAAATTTTTTAAATTTTAAATTCAAATTTTTTTCATTAATAACTAATTTTTCCAGCCAAAATTCGAAACATCGGCATAATTTCGTATTTTAAGATATATTTGAAAATTAACTATATTTGTTTTAAAATCCAATTTATACATACATAAATAAAAAAAATAGTTCAAACAACAGCAAACAGCGCAAAGTTACAGACGTTTAACTAAAATTAACCATTTTTAAAGGGGTGTAAAAAAATGTTCGCCACCATCAACCTGAATAATATTTAGTACTCAAGACAATGACGCTTGTTTCATTTTCCTAGCACGTTTGTTTCGCCAAGGGCAGAGTTTTGTCCCAAAAAAGTTTATTTAACCATGATTATTATTATTATTATTGACCATTTTTAAAGCAGAGCGCGCTCGGATCGCAACGGACCTATCTCCTGGCAATTTTCTCAACAAGAACTTTCCTGGTGCGCTCTTCTGAATTGGACGGGAGCGTGACAGGTTTGTTGGTTTTTGCGCCTACGTTATTATTGTATTTTTAAGATAATTGAAAAGTTGAAGTAAAAAACTATATTTAAATTAATATCTTGATGTTACTATATTTTTAAGGAGAAGTTAGTCGGGGTGCGGTCTTGTGGAAATTATTTTTTATTGCGTGAAAACTTTTCGGTCAACGCTGAGGCCTTCATCAGGATTAAACAAAAAAAATCAAGAAAGCATCAAATGTAAATGATATTTTTGAAGTATAAAGCATTACAATATATAAAAAATATAGGTAGACAAACATAAATAATAAAGTATTGACATGAAAAATATTATATAATATGGAAAAAACCATAGAACAATAGACCATATGAAATTCACTCATCAGTTTCTGAGAACTAATAGTATAGTAATGACTAATAGTACTAACTAATAATTAATACTGTACAAACTAATAATATTGTAACGAAAAATGGCTCCTCTCAGAAAACATCTACATCCAATTAGAATCCCTTCCAGTCAATCAAAAAACTGGCAAACAAAACCGATTCCTAACCTATTCCGATTTGGTTTTAGCACTTTGAAAAATACCTGTATATAAATATTCGGCCGAATCTAAAAATGAAATAAAATATTTTCCTCTTAAGCAATGTCTCAAGCAAACACCATGCGAATATTATTTTTCAAACTCGAGATATATAATGAAGCATTTTGAGGGTGTTTTATCTTGTTTTCTCACCTCCTAACTTCCATAAGACAAAACGGTTGGATCAATGTAGAATCATCCAAAAAAGTTTGAACAAAATCTTCGACGGACACATCGACTTGTTAGCTTTGGTCGTAACCATCCATCCAAGTAAGTAACCATCCAATCGTAACCATCATTAGGTATTGTTAGGAAGAAAATTCAGGAGACCAAGGAATAGTTATAATAATACAAATTTCAGTAGGTTAAGAAGGCTCGACATATTTTATTTTATAAAAAAAAAAAAGCTTTTTTTTTTCAAGCAGTTGATCAACTTTGTCAAAATAAATACAAACAAAGCTAGTTTTGGATTAAATATTGCAAGTCCGTTTGATACCCCCTTGTTTACTTATTTTCAGCTTTCAGATATTTTCCCCGTTTCAGTATTTTCCAACCCGGGAGCTCTTTGCTAACACGTCTAAGTAAATTTACCTTTGCATTAATTTCCGCCCTGGATTTTCTGATGTCAGGCAATTAGAAGGGTCTCTTCGAGCCTTGTTAATATTAACTACCCTTCCGCTATATTGCTTAGTCAAAGAAAAACGAAGAAGATATTCTCATTTTTTTAAAATTCTTTGCCAGACTCTTGCTTAGTTATAAAAAAAAAAAATATATATATATATAAATAAAACATTTGATTAGTTACAGTGCCTAAAAATAAGAATAATGTAATATGTGAAGTTATAAATAAGAGAACCTTTAATTTTTAAAGATGAATCCTTTTCCAGAAATAATAAAAAAAAATACTGGAGATGGGGCTCTTGGTCTCGTTATTAATAAAGAATGAAAAAATTAATTGGAAGAATACGCTGTCAAACCCTGCCAGTTTTTATATAAATTTACAAAAAAATATTAGAGATAAACCAAAATATTTTTTAGTAATAATAGAAATTTTTAAAACAATATTATGCAATTCGTCTGCAGGCCATAACTGGCTTCCTTCATGACGGCCTGATGTAATAACTAACTTTTAAAACCACATGAAACGGCAAGAATTGAAAACGGTTTATTAAATTTACTAAATTTGAAAAGGAAAACGCTTCAGCTCCTTCTCAATTTCAATGATAATGAAAATTGAGGCGCTGATACGGTAAAGTAAGTCACAAAAAAGAATTTAGAAGAGAGGCAAAAAATTATTATGACGACATATAAAGCAAAATTTATTTTTTTAAATTTATAGAATGCAAAAAATTGACATTTTTCATCCAAAAACTTCATCTTGCACAGAAGGTAAGTCTTTCTGTCTTCAGCCTTCAGGTCCGTTGATGGCAGGAATTTGTTTTTCCTGGAGAAGGTATTACGGAGTAAATTGCAAGTATTACCAAGTAAATAAATTATTCTACCTGTTGAATTACTTCTTTTCCAAAATATTGGCCCGATTGTTTGCTGTCTTTCCATGAAAAAATGAAAATTTGGTATTTTTTGATTTACCGTCTTTCCCATGCCAGCGCACATTGCGGTAGCCTGTGGACAAAAGTCGAAAATGTTAATATTTTATCCAACTTGTTTTGCTTTAGTAATACTTTCATAGTGACCTCTGTGGTATGAAATAGGAACATTTAATCCAATATTATAAAAACGAAAGATAGAAATCATGTTTGAACAAGTGGCAGATCGTATATCTGTCTCAACGAAACAATTTCAATTTAGTTGATCCTTCTTTCATGCTAAGGGCACATCAACTTCAAATGAATTTTTAGACTGGAAGGCATCGAGGAAGATAAGTAATAACCATTTCTTTTTTTTAATACTTTTGAATAACATTTTTTGGTTAATATCTTTAAATAACATTTTTAAAAAAACTTCAAGTAAACATTTTTCAATTTCGATCCAAAACATTCTTAGTTTCTGAAATATTTTGATTTAGTAACAATTATACATCATAAATATACTAACTAATCTTTCCTGCTTTAATCAGCTTTGAATGGTTCTGTGTTTGTTTGTTTCAGAAAACTATGATTGGTATTATATGCCGTCTAGTGTAATTAATGTTTTATTTCATTAGAAGGCTTCCCATAAAGTCATCACCAAAAATAGATTGAATCACACGTGGAAGAACAGTAGTGCCAGTACCAATGCTGAACTTTTAAATCAACTTTTAATATCTTCGGACCCTCCTGCAAGCAGGAAAGCGAGCCACTCAAATTCGAAGGTTTATTTAGAGGACATTAAAAAATATGTTTTGGTCGATGACGACTCTTCTCTGAATTCACTCCAATTTGAACTGGAGAACTTATCCCCATCTACTTATACTTGAAGAGAGTACTTCAATGAGCAGCGACTCATTATAAATTTTCTAATGTAATTTAATCAATTCATATATTGTAAAAAAATTGTTTGTGATATTAATTATTAGTTTGTTAACTCTAAAAAAGCTTAATTTTTTTTCAAAGATCCTTAATAGATAGTATTTTAGTGATCAGCTCGAAGTGTTTTGTAAAAACCCGTCAAGAATGACTTTTGTCCACTTCGACTGTAAGAGCGCCGCACTGTGCAACGCCTCAATTATTCTCTGTTCAACCTTATTTCCAATTAAAGTAGGATCTACCATAGCTTAAATGGTGTTCGGATAACCACACTATTGTCACGCTCAAGAGCAGAGTAGTCAAGACAAGATACGTAACATCACTCATTTAATAGAGCTTAACTATAACATAAGGAGCTAATATTAAAAATATAGTTATATAATAAACATTAGATGCATTATGCATTTCAATTTATTAACTTGGTTAATATGATTGTAATAATTATTGACTATAATATAAAGTTATGCATTTTTAGTTATTTTGATATATTCAGCACTATTTTTTTGTTACCACCTGTAATTGGGCATATATCTGTATAATATGGACGTGATGGCCGAGCACGTTGGGGCGAGAGTACCCGGTTCAGAACATTGTGGGTTCGATTCCCAACCGGATCAGTTAATATTTATATCGCGGTGGTGCCGCAAAATGAATCTTGGAACTCCCACTGTGGTTAGTGTACTCGGCAACGATCTAATTGTCGCCGTCAGAAGTTCGCATAACAGACCACTAAACCTACTTGCCGGACTAGTTTCCCCATCAATATCAATACCGATATATTGTAAAACTTAATATACAATATATATATATATATATATATATATATATATATATATATATATATATATATATTATTTATTTATTTGTTTCGTTAATCCAAATTAATAGATATGGGTAAAGCTTCTTGGAGAAGGGTGGGATGGCCATTATGCTTCTATAAATTTGTAATTTTACCCTTAATCATTTGCAAATTTTTATCGTTTATGTAGTTAGTTGGTTGTCAACTCCATAGGATCTAAATCTAACTCCTGAAAAACGTTTATTGAAGTGAGCACTAAATTTGAGTTTTCTGTGCAGTCCGATTTCCAAATTCTTCGATTCGAAATATTCCCCTTAAAGTAGAAATGCGGAAACATTATAAAAGAATAGGTAATTTTGTAATCGTCGTCATGACGCCTTCATACATGTGGAAGCAAGTTTACTACAAAAACATTTTAGCAAGAGTGAAATTATTATATTATATGTAAGCATGATAAAATCGGAGATTTGGGAAAAAACGTGAAGCTTTATTGCCGTTTTGGCAACTTTATTATCATTTTGATCCTTTTCCTAGTCTGAATGGAACGAGAGGAATTCTAAACGATGCAGTCGATTACCGAGAAAAATGTTCACCTTTTTGGCCTTGGAATATTTATAGTCATAATTTATGTTGGTAACCGGTTGCTTCGTTGAAAGTTCTGTTAATTCACCTAAGAGTTCTAATTATCGAAGCATAGAAATGCAAAAGGGCCTAAATGCATTTAGAAAATGTTTTCAGAATTCAAGTTTCAACCTGAAAAATATTAGAGAAATACGACTTAACTAAAAAACCAACACATTTTTCCTGATAGCCTTGTTGTATAAATAATAAAATCACATTTATAATAATACTCGCTTTACAAAAACAAAAATGATTTTTCTGTAAAAAAAAATCTTTGTTCTTTCTTTCCTTTCATTCCACATATTATAGCCACGGCAATGCAAGTCAGGGTATTGAATTGAATAATGTGTTCCCTCCGTGAATCAATGCTCGCTATGATATTTTTATTTACTTTCCGATCCATTTAAATAGCAATAAGTATGACGAAAAGTAGAATATATAATTAATGTGCTAAAAATAAAATCAAAATCAAAATTAAACTTTAATATTTTCTTTTTTGTAAAAGTTTTGTACAAACTTTACAGTATGATGATGCATAATGATTAGGAATGGTAAGATCAATAGCTCTGTCTCCTGTTACTCACATTATCTTTTAAAAGTTAAACATAACAAAAAATTCTGAAATTTGGGAAGGTATTTAACGCGCAATTCTTTTCACAGGCAACGAACGCTGTAAGGGTACAGCTTGTAGCTTCTAAAAATCCTTTAATAAAGGAAATTGTCAATCATAACAAAGTACCTCTTAAAGAAACAAACTTGTGCTCTTATTCGATTATTATTGATTTATTTGTTTTTGTTGTAGGATTTTTCGTACTGTTACTACACAAAATTATGTAGGTAACTAAATCATTTACATAAGTAATAATTTGTAAATTTGTTAAACATTTAATTTAACTATAATGTTAATATAATAAACATTTTATTACTATATGAATATCAACCAAGATAAAAAGCAATTTTAAAGTATCTCAGTTCTTTCATTGGCTAAAGAGTCTCTAAGCCTCTTTCTCTTTTTTAAGGAGGTGGGGATACATAATCAAAGGGGGGTCTGGCTGGGGCCGTCAGTACACTCTTGGCTGCATGAGAAATATGGAATATGATATAGGAATTCAGGTTGTGATATGTACTCCGAATTTTACAAAACTTTTTTTTTTTAATTTTTATTTATATTGTAAAAAAAAAATATAAAAAATGCTATTTATTTTCCCTATTAATTTAGTTTTAAAACATTTTCAGCTAACATCATTTGAAAGCGCAAGTAAAGAGGTGAATGCTAAAATTAATATGAATGTGTGTTTGTGTGTATAAATATATGTGTATGTGTAAAAATACCTATATAAATGCATTTGTATAGGTGAATTTTGAAAAAAATAATGAATAAAAGTATGTAAAACCTATTGGTAAAATACATATTAAGTAATAATATTCGAAACTGCTTTTTATCTGTTTTTTAGTTATGGAGTCCTCAGACTCGGTATTTCCCGATAGTGAGAAAGAGATGTGAGGGTGAAAATTTTCCGTTTGTCGTTTATACAACTTATTTATATATACGACTACTTCTGAGTTTCATTTAAAATCAGTACAGGTAATTTCGAATATTACTTCGATGTTGGTTTATAGATATTGGAACTTATTAAAGGATTATTATTAAAGAAAGATATTATTATTGTATTATAAACATGAATAATTGAATTCTGATATTGTTATAGCATAAACCTTTGCCCTCCTCCGCAATGTATCTTGTCGGAAGCGAAGGTGGAAGTTGATGAAGAAATAAGAGAGTGCAAAAAGTCTCTATTCTTCTTAGGTCTGCTTTGAATCAAGCAGACAAGAGATGGGGGCTATAAGAATTGACACATCGTCCATGGGTTGACTGATTCCCTCCCTAAGGATCATCTCTTAACTCCTGGGAGGAGTTCTTATCTCTTGGGCTGGGTTTTCCATTACTGGGAAGATGGTTATCTTCCTTGGTGATGATAGGGGAGTGGTGAGGACTTCAATTTTCGACACAAAGATCGATTGTAAGTTTATTGATCAGAGCTTTTGTGTAAAACGTGATTTATTTTTACTTCCTTGTACGAAGTAAAGGAAGTATTGTAATCGCGAAAATTTTCGGTTTTCAGACTTCAACGGAAATATCCATTTTGACCATCCCTGAATCCATTTCAATAAAACAAATTTATAGAAGTGGCAAATAACCTAATTAGATTTTTTTTTATTCGATATTTCTACGTATCTTGAAACGTAAAACCTCAAATTTTGAGGGGGCTTACAAAAATGCTTTCCTTGGTCGATTCCAGAGGTCTATTACTGAAAATAATTAACAGATTTTTTATTCTTCATCTTTTTTCTTTTTTTAATACCATGTTAAGCTGATTCCAAAACACCTTATATTTCTCCTCTATCTTTATAAATGGCCGAGTTATGGGCATATAAGATCTTTAATCGACAATTTATAGATTTTCTGTTTTTTGTTGATTTTTTTTTTTTTTTTTTTAATGCCTTGTTATGCTGATTCCAAAACACTTTACATTTCCCCTCTATCTTTATAAATGGCCGAGTTATGGCCTTATAAGATGTCTAATAGCCCGCCATTTTGAAACAAACAAGCGGATGGTAATGTCGATTTCCGAGGATCATCCTGGGGTGACCTTTGACATTGGTGCCGAATCTCAGGAAAATCGGTCCAGTAGTATCGGAGAAAAACCGCAGACGGCGTACGGACGGATTTTTTTTTTTATTCGATGTTTGGATTCTGCGTATCTTGAAACGAAAATCTCTAATTTTGAGGGAGGTTACAAAAATTGTTTCCTTGGTCGATTCCAAAGGTCTATTATTTAAAATAATAAACCGAAAAGAGATAAACGAGACGTCTTTCTGAAAGAATTTTTAATTGTATAATAATTCTTATGAAAGACATCCGCTATTCTCTTAATACAGGCTCCCATAACATCGAGGTGTAATACCAACCTAATGAACTTTTATGAAATAATGAATTTCTAAATACATTTGTTTAATTTAATTAATCTATTATCTTAATTAATTTTAGTACTAGT
The DNA here is from genome assembly GCA_948150685.1 of Rhaphigaster nebulosa. Lineage (NCBI taxonomy): Eukaryota > Metazoa > Arthropoda > Insecta > Hemiptera > Pentatomidae > Rhaphigaster > Rhaphigaster nebulosa. Next base: position 93,298,850 of record OX411306.1, on the reverse strand, counting down.
TGACAATAAAATTATATATGTTTGATGTATAAATATTGTATAATTACATTTATTATTCCACCACGAATCCAAAAATAGTTTCTAAAGGAATTTCTTATTAGAAGTTATTCAGAAGTTTTCTCAAAAACAAAGCTTCTTTGGACAAATTATTATTCTATGCCCAGAAATTATTCAGTTTATTTAAAATCTTTAATCTTCCTCTATCAAATAACTATCAAATTTTCCCACTAAAATCAAGATTTTTAATAAAAATTTAGACTGTCTCCATGAGATACCCCAGTAATAATTTTTCATAAATGGATATATTAACTTTTGATAGAAAACTTCTCTTATGAGTGTTTGTGTAATTTATTCATTGAAATACATTTTGATATACAATAAATTTGATATTAGCATAACCACAATAAAGCAAAAATATTTGTATGGAATTTAATTTTTGTTTTTGCCGTCATTTTTTTTTTTCTACAATAACAGAGTTACAAGGTCTCCAAAAGATTTTAAAAAAAATTAATTATAAAAGATTAAGAAGATGAGAAACAGAGTAAGTGGTTTTTAATACTTCATCAACTTATGCAGTATGGCTATTTTTTTTTATATATATGTTATTAAAGTTTTTGGTGTTTAGCTCATTTCTCGTTTTCTTTTTAATCATATCTATTTTTTACTAAAAGTGTTTTTGGTTAAATTATTTAGACTCTAAAATATCTGATCAAAAAATATCTGATGTGACACCACATAACTTCCATGTATGTCAATTAAACTATAAATCGGTGATTAAGAAATAGACGGAAAGTTAAAAAAAAAAATGATAAGTTTCTGTTAAAGCACCACTTCCAGCAGGCCAATTTTAGCCAGAATCTAGTATGTTATTTATATTAACATACAAATATTACATACTAAATCTGCCATGTTTTGCATCATATATTAATATCATTTTTGATATATGTTATTTATGACCTTCATGACCTGCAACCACTTTTACTTGTATCACTTCCGTCAAGCCAGTTTTAACCAAAATCTAGGGTATTATTTACATTGATATAAAAGTCTTCCATATTAAATTTGATATATTTGTATAATTATTGATGAAAGTTTATTATGGCGTTCAAGTAAAGTGATCCTTCCAGTTTGCCAATTTTTACTGAAATCAAGTATTTTATTTATATTGATATAAAATTCTTATTCACCAATTTGAGATGTATTGTATTATATTTTAATATAATTTTTGATGAAAGTCTAATATGACCTCTCGGTGATCATGCAGTGGCCAAACAGGAAGGTTCACAACTAGATGTTACAGCAATCGCAATTCTAAAATTTGAACTTTCTAAGGCTAACCGTTTTTGAGTTGAACTTGTTAGTGGAAGAAAACGACAAATAATAATTCGTTCTTATCTCGTATAACTCAAAAATGGTTAGCCGTAGAAAGGTGTAATTTTTATTTGGTATTGTTGTGGTCTAGTTGTGAACCTCCGTTTTCGGTCAATAGATGATCACCGGAAGTGGTACTTTGCTTGTAGGTCATAATAGATTTTCATCAAAATTATATTAAAATATAACGCAAAACTTTTCAAATTTAGTATATAAGACTTATATATTAATATAAATAACATGAATTCGGTTAAAATTAATAATATAATAAACTATACATAAATAATATCATTAATAATATAAATATTATTCCAGATTTTGGTTAAAATTGGCTAGCCGGAAGTCTGAAATTGATTTTTTTTTTTTAACTTTCCTGCTCCTTTGAAGGAAGGAATACGAATCATGTTAAAAATCACAAATCAAGGTTTTCATGTATAATTATGTTTCAAGTTCAGTACTAACCGTTTTTAACATTTTTAAAATGATGCGTATGTGTGTGTGTGTGAATAGATGGACATCGCGACGAGTGTCATTTTTGAGATACTGCTATCTTCGGAAACTAGCAACCAAATTCAGAATCACTTTTTGAACCACCGATTTATAGTTTAATGGACGTGCAAGAAAGTCATGCGGTGTCCACATTAGATATTTTTAATCTTATTTTTGTAAAATGCAAACTTGAATTGAGTGAAAATTCCTTAAGAACAAGTTAATATTATACTTTCAAAATCTTTACTAATAGTACTTTGTAATATGAATATTTTATGGAACATTTTGAGCAGACTTTTCGGTGTTTTTTTAATTTAAATACAAAAGAAAACAAATTTTGTTTAAGAAAACAAATTGAAATAAAAATTCAGTTAAAAAGAGTTAAAAAGAGGTTGAGGTAGCACTTACTTAATATAGACCAACGTTTGTTTTGGCCTTTAATTAGCCAAATGCACACAAAAGGCTGGATAGCGGGACAGATGTTAAATTGAGATAGTTTATTTAATTAACATTTATGTGTAAGAAATGAACACTTCATCATCTATTTCTGTAATTACCTCACATTTAATTATTTACCTACACAGATGCACTTTAAAAGTAATATTACAAAATATTAAAATAACCATGCTCCTTTTTCAGTCAGAATTTCCGTTGAAAATGCATAAGCCTAGGCATTAGAAATGAAAATTGTCATTTGAAGTGATTACGATCGCCAAGGGGAAAAGTTTGAACCAGATCAGAGGGTACTCTGACCCCACGATGAGTGAAGCTTCCAGTTTAAGCCCGGAATCGTTAAGGGAGCGCTCCAAGTTCCAACTAGTTGATGACTTGCACGAGAGCCTTGCCAAAGTTCCACGGAGCTTATTCTGGATCAGAGCTGGCTGGGAGTTTTTTAAATTACCTTCAAATCAGGGAGCACTCAAAGTTTGCCAACTGTAAGCTCCTATAAACAGGCGGGTCCACTTCAGCCCGCCTGTCCTCTCCTCATATTAACTGGGCCTGGGGAGAGGCATTATGCAAACTACCGAAACTCCACTTGATGACTTTTTGGACTTTGAATTCGTAAATATCAGCAGTGGTTGGCAATCAATTCATAATTCGCTGAAGTTATTCCTTTTGATCCTGGTTAAAACCAGCATTTATTATTATTTTATTTTCCATCCGGCCAATAAGGCAATACGGGTTTTGTGATGCAGCAGTGTGATGTTATGCATTCGTGCGTAACAAAATACTGCTGCAAATTTATGATTGATCTTGTCAGTAAAACAGTCATGGCATATCAGATTCAGGAACGATCATCAGAAGCAGCGTTAGGGATCCTAAATATGTGGTTTCAGTTCTGTGGAGCTCCCGACCGGAGCTCGTCCGATGGAAGAAGGGAATTCGATAACGCCAGTATCATAGCGGAGATGAAGCTTCTGGACGTGGTGTGGCATCTCAACACTCCTGGTCATACTAAGAGCAGGGGAAGTATTGAATGGTTGCACAGCACATTGAGCGACCACCTGAGATTGTACCAAACGGATAAGGGGCTAGAACCGGACGTGGCGATGGCGAAGGCTATTGTGGCCTACAGCCATTCTATTCACACAGCAACGGGTTTTTCGCCATTCGAGTTACTTTTCGGACTCCGCGGTCATCGGCGGGACTATCGAGGCACGACAGCGGATGAGGAGAAGGTAGTCAATTTATATTATTGAGAGGAAGAAATTGTGGATAAAGGTCCGAGAAAAGATAGAGAAAAAGAAAAGCAAATGGGTCGCTCGAGACAATCTCCACCTCAGTGACATGATGGGAGAGGTAAAAATCGGGACGCTAGTCTACAGGAAGTTAGGTACTAATAGAAGTAAAGATTTACTGCGTAACGAGGGGCCATTCAGGGTGGTGGTAATTTGAGAGCACAATATCGTCACCATTGAGAGAGTTTAAAAAAAAATACAAAACGTAAAGCTCCCAACTATAGCAACATCTTAAGCTGGAGAACCCTCGTCTCAGCACACAAACAAACAAACTTTGTATATAACAAACAATTTTTTTTTTTAATTTTTATTTAGTTTTTTTATTTTATTTTGTGATCCAAAGTGCGCAAAAGTGCGGTAAGTATGTTAAACTGCTACATGGCCACAAAGGTTTCTTTTCTGTTTCTTTTTAGGTATAGATAGCTGAAAGAAGCTTTTTTGTGTGTGTTGTCTGTTTCTTTTTAGTGGTGTTAATTTAGACTAGAAAAACTTTCGATCTGATATGTTAGGTGTATATATTTCTTTTGATGTCATATCAGGATAAACAAAAAATTCTCCTTTTTTTATTTAAGAAGTTTACGAATAATGTACGTAAACTGGCGGAGGTAAATTATAGTCTGAAGCATAGCATTGTTGTACTTAATACAAAATCTCTTATGCAAACAAGAGCTAAATGTATATAAGAAGGATTACTAAGAGGTATAAAGCAGTCTTGATAGTTGAGGAGAAATGCGGGAGCTGGCGCACCATTTGTGAGCAGCCAATCAGAAGCCAGCATTTGGTCACGTGACCTATGGCAGGAAATTTAAATTTGAATTCTCACCTCGAACTTAACTGCAACTTGGTCTCTGCTCTATGCTCCGCCCACATGATTTGAGAGACTTAAGGTTTTGTTGAAGGGTTAGGTACCCACTTTATACTCTGTAACCTTTCCAAAGGTTTCATAACTTTTACATTATTTTCGTTTTTATGCAACGTTCTCAATGTTTACAGAACCTTTACAATATTTAACTTTACCAACATGTAAACAGGTTAAATCATGTATAAGAAATTTGGATGATGTCCAGATGAAATGCAAACATGGACATTGAACTGTTTATCTCTAAAACATAAATAAATAGTAGGGCTTCTTAATCCTATAACAACTGCTCCACTTTTGAACTGTTTATCTCTGAAGCATAAATAAATTGTAGAGTCCTTTAATCCTAAAACAGGTTTTGGATATTGAATTGTTTATCTCGTAGGGCTACTGAACTGTTTATATAGTAGGGCTTCTTAATCCTATAACAACTGCTGGACTTTTGAACTGTTTATCTCTGAAGCATAAATATATTGTAGAGTCCTTTAATCCTAAAACAGGTTTTGGACATTGAACTGTTTATCTCTAAAACATAAATAAATAATAGGGCTTATTAATCTTTGAATAGCTTATGGACTTTGAACTATTAATCCTTAAAATATAAATAATTAGTAGGGCCTGTTATTCATTTAACAGCTTTTGGACTTTGAGCTGTTAATCCTCTATCTTTACTTATCTCGCTTAAACATAAACAAAACAACTTTTCAATGTTCTATTGAACTGTTTATCTCGTAGGGCTACTGAACTGTTTATATAGTAGGGCTTCTTAATCCTATAACAACTGCTGGACTTTTGAACTGTTTATCTCTGAAGCATAAATATATTGTAGAGTCCTTTAATCCTAAAACAGGTTTTGGACATTGAACTGTTTATCTCTAACACATAAATAAATAATAGGCCTTATTAATCTTTGAATAGCTTATGGACTGAACTGTTAATCCTCAAAATATAAATAATTAGTAGGGCCTGTTATTCATTTAACAGCTTTTGGACTTCGAGCTGTTAATCCTTTATCTTTACTTATCTCGCTTAAACATAAACAAAACAACTTTTCAATTTTCTACGTATTTTTGATACTGTGAACTGTTTATCTCTAAAACATATATAAATAGTAGAGTCCCTTAATCCTAAAACAGGTTTTGGACTTCGAGTTGTTAATCCTCTATCTTTAGTTATCTCGCTTAAACATAAACAAAACAACTTTTCAATGTTCTACGTATTTTTAATACTTTGAACTGTTTATCTCTAAAACATAAATAAATAATTGAGTCCCTTAATCCTAAAACAGGTTTTGGCCTTTGAACTATTCATCTCTAAAAAATATATAAATAGTAGGCTTATTAATCTTTGAATAGCTTTTGGACTTTGTGCTGTTAATCCTCTATCTTTACTGATCTCGCTTAAACATAAGCAAAACAACTGTTCAATGTTCTGCTAATGTTCAAATATCTTTAATCTCTGATAGTATAAATAATGGTCTTAAAAGGATTAACTTTTAGTCCTGTTAAAAGTTCCTATGGAACGTTTAATCCCTAAAATATATCGACAAATCAAAACGACTGTATCAAGCTAATAAAAAATTTTCTTTAGTTAAATTTTTTTTTTGTATTCTTAGCATTATTATATGCACCTAAACTATTATTTACTTCCATCATTCTCTACTTCATCGCCCTCCTTCAGGGTGAGGTTTCAGGTCCTTTACGTGCCACTTTCCAAATTCTCGTCCGTCCATATCCTCTAATAGTCCACCAATTCTTTTGGTAACTCTGCATTTGACGTAGGTGGGTGCCAGCTTCATGTTGAAGAAACTTTCTCCCCCAGAGAGAGAGCTGATGATTCCTCCTCCAGACTGTTTCTCCCGCGTAGTATTCTTGAGGTCTCCTCCTGAGATTGTATGTGGCACTGCATCTCTCGTAAGCTCGCGCCAACTTTTCCTGTACTTCTTTGTACAATAATGGTACCTTTTGCACCCTGTCGGCATATTTCCTTCGGTAGTCAGCATAGCTGCTATGTTCGTTCCTCTTCATCCCAATTGGAATGCTCTTTACCAGAATGATGTAGCTCTCGACTAAAATTCAAGTATGCTGGCAAATACCCTGTCACCTCATGCACAGCCGTTTTAATTGCAAACACTAATTTAGGCATCTCTTTATCCCACTGCATCTGGTTCTCCTTCACATAAGATGAGATAAGCGTTTTGATCACTCTGCTAGGTCGTTCGAATTTACTTGAGGATGGTAGTGTGGCGTATAGGAGATGTCTATCTGGTATTCAGCTGCTTTTGCTCGAAATTCCCGACTCTTGAACTGTGGTCCATTGTCACATATAACCGTCTGTGGAGCATCGAACATAAGTACCACCTCCTTCTCCAGTAGATTACTGATAGCTTTCGCAGTGGCAGTTCTCAACGGTATAAAAACACTATATTTGGTAAAATAATCGGAAAAGGCTACTAAAAACCGATTTCGGCTTGTCAAAGGTCAAACCGACAAAGGCAAAGGTCCCATAATATCAGCAGAAACCAACTGCCATGGTCTAGCGACGATTCTTTGTTGACCCATTAATCCAGTAGGAGCTCGTTGTAAAGGCTTGTGGGTCAAGTAGGTTTCACAGCGTCCTACATACCGTGCAGTGTCAGAAGCCATTCCAGGCCAATAATAATGCTCTCAACCGTTTAAGTGTTTTAAACCCACCTAGATGGCCCGATAAAGGATCGTCGTGGCAATCAAAAAGCACCTCTTTTCTTTTACTCTTTGGCACAACTAATTTCCCGGGAACCTCCTCTTGTAGGATCTTCCGTTTGTCTACGATCCTCTTGAATAGTTTGTTTCCTTTTATTCTCTAACTTGGATATTTATCCATTAAAATTTACTGCGTTATGTTCGTAGTTATTAATACCGGCTCGTGTACTTGGAAAATATTTCAAATCTATGAAAAGGTATAACCTCTTTGACCAGCGTGATATAGTAGTTTCGGTTTATCGATATATTTTAGGGATTAAAAGTGAGAGAGAGAGAGAGAGAGAGAGAGAGAGAGAGAGAGAGAGAGAGAAAGAGAGTGAGTAGGAGTTCGGAACATGGGATAGACATAATGAGCAAGAAACAGTGTTTAAATTTATAATTTTATATGTAGAAACTTTGCAAATGATGAGTACGTCATACCCTGTTTGCTTGTACAATAGTTTTTGGTCATCTTTTTCTATCTTTTAGTCGACATACAAAATATTTTATAAATTGTAGTTAAATACGTCATGTGTGAATGGTTCAGTGTGTCCCATATATTTTTGTGCTTAACAAGTGAGCAGATATTGTCTACTGCAAAAGTATTGTTGAGTGGAATTTCCATGTCGTGTAAGTCACAGTATGAGTCTTAATCATTCCCGTTAATAACACAGTGATTAAGCAGAAAGTTTCTGCGTTTAGGCATGTATACAGTAGTTAATAATTTATTAGCTCTTGCTTATTTTATAAAACTTAGATGGGAGAAACTAAAATAATTTATTATTTTGTCTCAACTGTCGTGTAGGTCGCACTTAGAATTAACACTACGCCATTAAAAGATTTCCCGTTTTCTTTAAACATGATACGAATAATGTAGATATTTAGATATGTCGTTATTAAAATAATTATTTGTCAGTATTGTATTCACAATTTAATACTTGTCTCGTTTTTTTTTGTTATACGCATTAAGTGAAGATTTTCCTAATTCCTCGGTGTACTCTCCTAAAGGCAATAATCGGAAGATCCTGCGTTATCCAGCAAGTTACTCATCAGCAGCTCCTAGCTCCAAGAAGAGTCCAATAAGGTGGATATGGAGCAGAGCTCGGCAACTTGCTAAGCTTCCCTTTTATTCGGTCTATAGAATCTTTAACCGTGATCTTATAACGCAACTTTGTTCGAATCAACAAAGTTTCCTCATTCCTAGCTTACCTCCGAGCTTTACTTTAATAAACTTATATACTCTTACGGACAGGATGTATATTGAAACAGTTTCTGTTACAAGGTAACAAATCTTGATTATAATTATGATAAAATCTTCTCTGAAAATATTTCTATAAATTATTCATTCAATAAATTTATTAGAAGTTTCCTAGCTGAAACAAAGCTCTTATTACTCACTAAACAATAAATATTTAAAAGTTATAACTCACTCACTGTTAGATAAAATTTCGAGGGCGAATTCTTGCGGCACTGATGTAAGTTGAAACTATTTTTTTTTTCTTTACACTCCGATTTTATTTAAAAAATATTTACTAACATCAACAATACCATCTTTTAATATATAAATATATTAGTAAATATTTTGTAAATAAAATCGGAGTGTAAAGGAAAATAAAAAGGAGAGTTCGCCTTCGGCAAGTTTGGGAGAGTTATAGTATCAATGAGTTTTATCATTTCATAAAATAAATTAAAATCGTTAATCGCTTTGATAATAATAATTTGTTCATTATAACTAACATTACAAGATTCAAATGTGCACGAGTATTTTCATTTTTATGAAATTGGTGTAGAGCAGTGGTTCGTTCCCAATAGGTGATTAAAAGAGTTTGCAAGTGGTCCGCGACAGGCTGGCGGAAATATATATTAAATTACCTTTCTTTCGTTATTTTTGACCATCAAACAAACCTTTTTCAACACTAGGTATGTTACATGATGAATAAATATCGAAATCGCCTCAATGTTTATAATGATTTCTGTGGAAAGCTCCTAAAATTGAAACGAATATCGAATAATTAGTTAAGATAAAAAGATAGATTTCTTCCTTCATACTGAATAAAATCAGTCAGTTGGCTATTTATAGTACGTCTATAGTAACTTATAACACAAGCCTGGGATGGATGTGTTTTTTAGTTTTTGATAACTGATTCTTATGCATTTTTTAGCGCTGAATTTGAAAAAGACCTTCATTTTATTCTAAAACATCAGGATTTTTTCGAAAATGCAAATTTCCAAATGTGTAACAAGTCAAAAAATTGCAGAAATATGAGACTTCAAAATAGACTCAAGGCGTTTTCTCTATTAATTATTCATTTTTTTGGCTCATTCTATTCATGTTATATTTTTTTTTCACAATCTGAACTAAACGATTTGGTTTGAGACTTACATCTGACCAAAGAAAATTCATAATTAAATTGCTTGGTTCATGGCTAGGACCTAAGGAGGAGTCAGCCACAAGAGGCTACTTAGTCCCTCCTCTCCAATTCTACTCTCACCTGCCCGTGGTAGGCCCTGCAAAAGCCGAGTAACCCAGTCCAAGGTTGTGGTAACCAATCCCTGCGGAGGACTGGGTCGGTGCAAAAACGAGAGATAAGGAGCCCTGGAAGGAGCAATCCTTCATACTGGGCTAATCACCCGTAAGGAGGTAAAATGGATTCAGAGAAACATTGCCAGCCTCGGATTTGGACATAATAAACGGTTACGACACGGCGCGATTAAGGATATACGTTTAGCAACTTGGACAATCAGGTCTTTTACAGAAAATGAGGTAGAAATAGTAGAGGAGCTAGAAAAATATAAAGTAGATATCTTTGGTATAAGTGAAGTTAGGTGAAAAGGTAATGGAAAGACTAAACTGGAAAAAAAATTATACCCTTTTATACTCAGGAGTACCAAACGGAACAAGAGCAAAAGATGGAGCTGGTATTATCTTGAAAGAGAGCATTTACTCAAAGGTTGAAAAATGGGCCCCTGTTTCTTCTAGAATTTTTATTGTCGATATGCAATTATCGGTAGGAAGGGTTGCTCAAATACACGTGTACGCACCAACAGAGGATGCCGATACATTTGACAAAGAGCAATTTTATGCCGATCAGGAAAGAGAAACCAGCAGAAGTCAGGACGTAGGAAGAGCAGTAAGAATAATGGGAGATCTAAATGTTAGAATTGGAAGAGATAATAGAGGATCGCATGGTACCATGGGACTTTATGGAGAGGAAGCAACAAAAAATAGAAATGGGCCGAGACTAATAGAAGTCTGTATTGACTCTGATCTGTTAATAGGCAATACGTTTTTTCCCCATAAGGATTTGCATAAAATTACATTTTCTGCACAGGAAAAGAACATAAAGACCATCATTGACTATTTCATTTACAGTAAGAATATAAGAAGCTATTTTACCGATATAAAATCACGACCGTTGGCTTAGAAACAGTACAGCCCTTAACAAGTACTGAATCCAAGACCCTTCATGAGTTGTAGTGGTACAGGTTTTTTTTTTATTATTATTATTTCTAGTATACGTAAAAATATTTTTTCATTGAATCGATTAATAAGATTCTTTTATAATATTACCTATTATCGTAAATCTCGTACTACTTATATTCGCTAGAAATCATATTTTATAACAAAAAAAATTAACCTCATTCTAAGTTGACAGATCATGAAGCCGCTGAGTAAGCTACTCAGATCTTAGGTGGCTGATGTATGGTGAAGGATGAGGTGCCGTGTTCACTCTTCTTTATCCTCCCTCCCTCTCTCTTCCACCCTGCAGGGGAAGATATATTTTCTTGACTTTGTTTTGTTAGGATACTAAACAAAAAAAAAAATGCATTGCTAATAAAACGTTAGTATTACACTTTTTATTAATGATTAAGAAATACATTTTCATGAAAATTTGTAAAAATTTTCCATTACCGGTCAGTAATATTTTATATTATATAATAACACTAATTCCGCATGCGAAGTTGCATACCTAGAACTGACGTTTAATAGGGTTAATCCTCGGCAACCCTCCCCCACATAAACAACAAATCTATGACTATACGCACTGCTCAGAAAAAAATAGGAGTGTTACAACTAAAACACAAGCATGCAACTTGCAATTATTTACTTAACTTTAGATTGAATTACGCCTCTCAAATTTACGGTATAGATCGGGTGTTTAGCCCAAAAAACGTGTCTGATTTCAAGAAAATGTTCTCACCATAGACTGTAAATATGAACGTCTGCCACCCTGGATCGGTTACAATAAAATTTTATTCGTCATCACGAAATTCGTCATTTTCGTCACTTTTTCTGATTTTCCTCAGTAACTCGCTTGCAGTGCATTTTATAACTTTGACATGACTAATTATAAAGTATCTTAAATTTTCTGCAAGTTTTGTACACAATATCTTTTAAAATTCGGAACAGCTACTGCGATGCGAGACCGTAACCATCTGCAAAATGTCAAGAAAATTGGAAAAGTAGGTATTCTAAAGAAAAGTCCGCAATTAATAACCATTTTTTAGTCCACTTTACTGCAAAATGCATAATAACTTATCTCATAGAAGAATTAATTTCCTACAAGATTCATACAAAATGTTCGTATTTGTAATTACTTCGAACAGACGCCAAGAAATATTGGAATAAGAATTTTAGGGAAATCTGTGTCCTGTGTGTGTGTCCCACTTTGTCTTCAAAAAAATAGATCAGAACTGACTCCCAAATTAATCTAACGCTTTTAATGGCAATGAAGCTTCAGAGACATTGGTATTTAGGTTTTTGAAAGCTGCTTGTATAAATTATGGCATTATAGCACGTTCTCTGTTTTTTTCATTAGTTATTTATAATTTTTTAATCATCGATTATTCTTTTTCATAATATAGACTGTGGTTCATAATATAGCTCAAATAAACCATCGGCGTTGATGACTTAAGGTTTTACGCCTATAAACAAAAACAAACCTGTCACTGATAACACCCAGCTCCTTCCTGTTTTTGAGAATTTATGCTGCGGCGTTAAAAATTAATTTTAATTAAATTTCATTACTTAATATCCTTTTAAGAAAAGAAATGGTTTAATACCAAAACTTAGAAGCATAAAGAATAGAATTTTAATTATTTTTCATTTATAAAATTTATTTTTAAAAATAGTTTCTTTCTTTTGAACCATATATGTAAGAACAATTTACATAAATTCGGGAGTGGAAATTCCCTAATGCTGCTGAAAATTGCAATAAATGTGTCTTCTACTGTATGAAGACGCCGCCACATAAATTCTCAACTTCCTGGATGGAATAATTCCAAGAGGGTAATTTCGCAATGTTTTATCTTTTTTTTTTTTTTTTCAAAAAATGATATAGAAATAATAAATACAAAAAAAAAAAAAAAAAAAACTAGATTTATGTCACAAATGAAAATAACAGCTAAGAAAAACCCAACAAATATTGTCAATAAGCTAATTAATTCTTCATTAATAACGTTAAGAAACAAAATAAAAATAAAAATCTCAAAATAGAACACACTTATTAATAACAAACCACAGTTATTACAAAAGAAATCAGTAATACTTTTAGAAATGTAGACATTTTTTTTAGAAATAATACTCATAACTAAGGACCGGATTCATATGCTGCAAAAAAGGTCAAAATATGCCATATAATGTGCAGAAAAAAATCCTCAAATATGCAGTAAAATCTGAAATAATATGCAGTAAAATTTGCATGATAAATAACAGAATTGACAAAAATAATCAACAAAAGGTTATAATAATTATTGTCGAAATTGCTTTTTTAAAGGAATGTAATTATAATTTATAATATAAAGAAAAAAAAACATAGATAAATTAAGGAACAAATTTTAAGACAAAATTGTTTTATAACTAAATAATTGTAAAATACAATTAAATTTTTCAATTTGTTTCTTTTTCGCAATTATAATTAGCAATGAAATATTTTTCAAAATTTTCTTCAATGAAATTGTGTCTCCTACCATTTAAAAGAAATGTGTATGTAGAAAATTATATTCCTACATTCACTGAAGTGATGGGTTTAAATTTAGATAATAAGATTGGGTCTCTAATTTCACAATTGATATCTGTTTCAGCTTTAAGAATTTTATTAACATTTCTTAATGTTGCTAGACCTACATTTTTTGCGAGAATATCTCTGTATTTCCTTTAAAGTCATCAAATTTTCCAGGAACACCATTGTCATTCGCCTGTAATTCGTCTATAATTTCGCACCCCTCATTTAAATACAAAGTTCTTTTTTCTAACCTCTTAATATTATTTATTAAAATCTTAAAGTTGTTCTTATATAAGCTTAATCATTAATTAAGCTGCTTTTCTCAATAATGGTTGAAACCGTTTGAATACTATCAGCATCGTCATTTATTTTAATTTCATTAATAACTTTAATGTATTCTGTGTAATTGTCTGCGTAGAATATTGCCGATTCCAGCCAGGTCCCCCATCTTGTTATAACTGAAAGTGGCGGTAATGGTTACAAAATATCGCTTTGTACTTATCTAACCTAGCTAGTGGTTTAAAAAACATTTTTTCCCATTGTTAACTAATTTATTTATGTCGATAAATGATTCTCTAACTTTTTCAGCCAGTCGGTTGCAGGCATGAGCTGCCCAGGTAACGTGAATCCCATGTAGGTGGCTGCATCAGTTAATGAAAGAAGAGCTTTATCATTAAATTCTATATTGTTGGATATAATTTTTAAACTATCGTTAGTGAAAAAGCTGACAATTTCATGAATTTTTTTTGGAAGTCGTTTGCACGATATTAAAAATGGATTTCGATTATTTTCATTTAAAACACCGATAAATAAACTAGCTATTAAGAAACCAAAGGGTTCAGTGCTTTCATCAACAACTAGATAAACATAGTTTCCCTTATTTTTTCTTTAATTTGCCTAATCGTGATGTTATAATAGGACGTCAAATAATTTTTTCGTAATGCAGTTTCATCAGGAATGTGTTTATTGGTATACTCTGACAAAAAGTTTTTGAAAGGAGATATTGCAAGATTGGATAATGCACCTTAAACAAAAAAAATTCAAACATTTTTCATACACTGTCATAGCCGCAATCGATTAGCGGCACGCTCGATTACACTTCATGATAACCATATATTTGTTATAACCTGTTCTATGTTATTAGTGTTCTAATAAATTATCTATATTATTATATTATTAGTCTACTCTATTACTCTATATTATTATATTATTAGTGTTCTAATAAATTATCTATCTAAATAAAGTGTTCAGTTATCAATTATATGTGTTTGTTTTATTACATCCATAAATTTTACATAACATACTCTCATGTGTCTATTTTAATAGAGAGTTCAGACATTAACTCCAAGTAGATGTTGCTTACTTTTGAATGATGTAAATGACTGGAAATTAAAAAAGGCATCATAAATTTGACAGTGTACAACCGGATCTCCCAGTTGTCGGTTCGTTCAGCTTCTATGTAGTATTATTAATATTCTTATCTTGAAATACTGTACACGCAACGAAACTTCGTAATGGATCCTTTCTGTTTAGTAATATCAAGTTGTAATCAGAATTTAGAATTAAAGCTCCTAATGTGTGGATGTCTTCACTTATTGTGTCTTTCAGGAGTGCAGCTCTTCAGATCTCCAATGAATATGTTCACAATCGTCCCTTCTTCTTTAGAAATATTATGATAACATTTTTCAAGCAGTAGACAAATGGATGCCAGCCATCCATGTGAATTTATGACAAAAGGATAGTCATTAAAAGGTTTTCACACAATTAAGATCTGCAGACTCAAACTCATTTCAACTAAACTATTTTTCTCAATCATCATTATTTTTCTCAATCATTCAGTCTTGTCTGTTTCAAAAGCACATCGGTAGAAGTCTTCACTAATTCAACCAATATCCGCACATTGGATTCTCGACGGATTCTAGATCGTGCCATTACTATCAACAGTATCTATGTTGAAGTCGCAATTATCGAATATAAACTGCAGAGACACTCTTGATTCGATGACAAGATTACCAGCCATGATCATTGAGGATTATACAAGTTTCGCTTCACGGTAAGCTGCATACAATCCCAAGCTAGATAATAAATTGATGAGTGACTTGGAATCAAATCCTGAATTCTTCCTCCTCGGTTTTATTTTTCTGTCGATACCAAAGACTTGCGATTATTTGATCGCAAGCATTTCTGAAACACATTATGGGGACTCTGGTTGTGTGTTCGTTATCACTAACTTCTTCCTTGTTGTGCTCAATCAATTTGTTTTTTACTATAGGCATTTTTACTGTGTTATCTTTTACTACCTCAGGAAACTCATTCATAGCTAAATGATAATCTTCACTTTCTTCAATACATTCCTTGAACAAAACAAGCAAAAGCGATCAAAGTGTTGTTTTTTTTTGGAGGATTTGTGTTACTTTTTTATCTGTAGTAAAGTATCTTATTTTCTTACAAAAAATAATTTACAGTGCTAAAAGTCTCGTCATATTACAATTTTCGTGAATTTTTTTAACCACTTTTTTTTAACCATTTTAATTATTGTTTTGTTTGATGTCATCAAAATTACCACCGTCACAGACATTTTCTCAAAACTTGTTTTCAGATGCAAAGTTTTAAATGGCTGTAAAAGAAAATACATGAGCCTGAAAAATGTTTTATCCACGATTTTGAATACACCGAATGATAGGAAATAATTCATCAAAAAATTATAAAAATAAAAATTATCATGCAGCATGGTCTGGTTGATTTCAAATAGATTGACTCAAATATGATAAGATAGGGTGGAGTAAGGAAACTTCCTATAACGATCAGAGTAAGCGTATTCACAAATATTAGCCCAATAGTGTTGTTAAAATGTTTATCAAATGTTGTTCATCTATCTTTTGTTAGGGTTATAATTTCATTTTGGTACTATTGTATTAATATTGTAATGTTTAGAGCCTGTGTGAGCACCCCCTTACCTCACTTGCCCCACCTCTCCTTACGTCTATGTGTCTGGAGAACGTTAAATCAATAAAGGTAATACCTAGAGTTGTTTCTGGAGTTTCGATTTAAAAACAACCTCCCCTCGCATTATACGTTGCAGTCACTAGATAGTGTAACAAAATCATTGGTCCTTAGTACTAAGTAATTTCCGTAGAGTAAATGAATTTGTATGCAAATGATACTTTCGGAGCTACTTACACGCAATCAATAGAGCTTGACCAAGAACTGTCGATTAAAACTTAAACGAACTCCTAAGTTTCACTACGTCAAAAGTAATATCTCGCGGAAGTTATAAAAGTTAGGAAAACGAACTCTAAATTACAGCGCGAACCGATCCGCTACGCTTTCTGTGTTGCAGTTTCCACTAAGCCTAACAAACTCATGTTGTTTATCGATATCTGTAATTGAATTTTGTATGTAGACGATATATTTGAAGCTGCAATACCGAACTGTATCGCCAGATTTTGTTATCATTTGCCTTTGTCTGCACTATCGTAGCAAATTAATAGACGTATTAAAATCTATAATACGCCTTTGAAATATTACCGTAAAATAAAAAATGAAAACATTTATATTTTAATCATAGAATTTATTTCTTCTTCCAAAATACAATACCGCACTGATGTAGGACCTAATATTTCGCTTTCTTTCCTCTCCGTATCATCCGCATGTTACTCCTATCGCTGAAAATTATTAAAACGGAGTTAGGCCATTTCGCGAAACGGTTGTTTCAATCAACCGAATGTAAACAAATGGCACCAAACCGTCATCAGCGTTGGGTAAATAGCAGCCTGCCAATACAATGTTCGGTCAGATCGGGGTCGCACTGGAATAATAGCCAGTCGATGGAGCACAACTCTGCTGGAATAATTCTATTTGAAAAAAGAAAAAAAAAATCGATCATTCATTCCCTGAATAATGAGACCAGCATTAGCATAATGTATAATATTGAGTTTAGGTTCATCCATTACATATCAGGAGAATAAATTATGAATATATTTGGCAAAACCAAACACATCCCTCACATCTTAATTGGAAAGAAGAACCAGATCTGGCACTGCGCATGAATTGCGCAAATTTATTTTCAGATTTTATGTACGGAAAAATTAATAAAAAAAAAACATAGTTAATTGAATTTATGGATTTCAACAGCAAATATTCCAGAGATGGTTATCGCTCCAATGTAAGAAAGTTTGAAATTAAACAAAATTATTTTCGGTTTCAGAATGAAATTCAATTATTATGTATCAGTTTTCAAATCTAACACTGGATACAGTTACCTTTTTGTCAGTGACCATAGTTTTATTTCTTATGGTTGAGGCATGGATTATCAACTTGATGATTTGGAAAAGGCATTATATTTACATCACAATATTATTATTTTTTCAAATACTATTTTAAGATATAATATTATATCCAGTAATGAATAATAATAAAAATAACTCTACCTCTACCTCTTGGACTCGGATATCCACCGATAGATCAACTGCAGGTGCCATCGCTAAGGGAGGAGCAGAAATACATATATGTAATTACCGAATCGAAACACCTTGGAGAAAGCAATCCCAACTGGTTCCACATGCACTAACTTCAAAGCAGAGCAGGAGGAAATCTTAGAGGGTAGCAGAATGATGAGGGATCAAAACTCAAAAATAGTGTTCCTGTCGAATAGCGCATCGGTGCTGCAGTCCCTGAAGTCCAAACGGAAAGTAGGACTCCACACTCTTGCACAAGAATTTGAAAAACTCGAGTTCCAGTATAGGGTGGTACTCCAGTGGATTCCATCGCACTGTGGACTGAACGGTAACGCCGGCCGACTGGCAACACCTCTCGGACCCTCCAGGAGGCTCTCTCACTGGACAGGGCAGCCATTCGCCAAAGATGGAAGGATATCCACCCACACCATGACCCAGACGATCCCTACTACAACATGATCAGGAAAGAGCAGGTTGTGTTCTTTTGTCTTAGGATGGGTCACAGCAGTATGAAGGATCATCTCTACAAAAAATTCAATCTTGGAGAAAGCCCTTTTTGTAAATGTAGAACAGGGGATTAAACCACAGAGCACATTTTGACATGCCCTGAGCTAAAAGACATCAGAAGGCAGATTTGGCCAAGTCCCACCGACTTGGTGACGAATCTCTACGGTAGCATGGAGGATCTCAAGAATACCGCTGAGTTCACAACTTTAGTCCCGGACATGCTATATAAGGGAAGTTCGAAGAAGAAATTATAAAAATAAATAAATCAATGGCACGATAATAAACGAACTGACAACAAAAGAACTATTGCCAATTACCCTTTAAAGCAAATACCGAAAATGTGTGCTAGTGCTCTGGCATTCGGTAACCATTCTGATCGTGCTGTTCTGTAAATTTGTAAAATTAGTTTGAAAAAGAATGATGTGCCATTTAGTAAACTGGTTAGAAATTACATGAAACGGTTTTCCTCAAATTATTTTATTCATTATTATGTATTATAGAAGCTTATTAAGGTTACAAAACTTTTATTATAATTATGATATATTTTTAAGACTTCTAGCTCTAGTCAAAGCCAGAGTGCGGTTGAGATTCATCAGTATTTGTTGCTTACGCCATCAGAAGTCGATTTTTAGACCATTTCCAATTTTTTTTTCTGAAAATAACGTGAGCACGATTCGAAAGAGGTGGTGTTTCCGTCCGGTAATAAATTGAAACCTAAATAAATTTTGATCTAAATATATAATATAAATTATAAGAATTGTATTACCACGAATTGTTCATATATATGTTCGTATATATATTGAAGATAATATATATGTTACTTATCAAATTATGTAAGGGTTCCATGGTTTAATTTGACAAGCTTTATTTTTCTCTTAGAATTCGTGTTGTCGATAAAGGCATTTTTCGATTGAATTTAAATCAAAAAAAGAAATGAATCTTTTTCGAACGTAAATATATAATTCTTCAGGCAACATTATTGTAGAATAATTAACATGGACTTAAGCTTATTAAATAAGGATGTTTTTCTAAAAGTGGAAAATCGGTTATCCAGTCGGAGACTGATAAAAAAAATCGCGAATAATTCATAGTATTAAGAAAAAAAGAACTTATACTTTAGGCGCTCGAAAGTCCCCTTTAAACGAATTTATCAAAGCCAAACCATATTTATTTTTGAAGATAATTTTATCTAGTGAACGATGCTGTAATTTTAAATTACCTAACTTAAATAGTTTTTTAGTTATCATTTTCAATTCAACAAAATCTTGACAACCTTAAAATAATACTAAATTTAAATTTTTCCTCTTTTCTGTTCGGCATTGGGGCATAGACTAAATGAACATTTTTGTTGAAATAGAGGTGTGAAATCACCTCCATGCCTACGGTTTGGATATACACATGTGGTATATATATATATATATATATATATAAGTTAAGATAGCGGGTAGCACAATATCACACCTAATCCTATATCACAATTGTAAACAGACCTTAAGACTATATATAGGAGATTATGAGAAAGAATAAATCAGTCTTTGTACAATACTCGAGAGTGTCGTTTGTTCCCTTATTTCCTTTTTTTTTATTGTAAAGTTTAGACCGGGCGTAAGTGGTGCCGAAACCCGGGACGTTTTTAATAAGTAATAACAGAGAGCAGAAAAAGTTTTTTTTTTCCTCGTCTCTTCTGTTCAGCTGTGACCAGCTCTCTCGTTTGGTACGGTCGTGGTTCTAGCGTATTATTATTTGTTTTTCTTCTCTGTCTTTTCTTTCTTTCGAAAGAATAGATAAATCAAAATGCCAGAGGAGATATTACGACCGGCCACGTTAGTACTGCAGGGCGAAATTCCACAGCTGCCGACGGAGACCTTAGCGGCGGCGCACGCAAATTTGGCGGCAGCCCAGGCCAATAATTTGGAGTGGCTGAAGGTAAGAACAGCTACGTCGCAAGATCTAAGGAGAGCAGTCTCGGACCTGGAAAGGTTCGATGGAGAAACAGGAGAACTGAATCATTTCCTCAAAGGAGGGGATCGGATCATGGCGAGGATCCAATTCAAAGAAACAAACGACCTGATAGACCCCAGTGACGCAGGAGCATTGAGAGCGGCATTGGTATGCCGAATTAAGAGGAAAATATTAAATCTCATCCAAGCTGACGAAGATACTCCGTGGATCATCGTGAAAGATCGATTGAAGAAAGCATTCGGAGGTGGTCAATGGGCTCCGGAAGAAGACATATTCAGGATGTTTAGAGAAACGAAACAGCTGCACCAGTCCAGCGGGCAGTATGCAGGCTCACTGTTGGCCCGTTTTAATAACATAACGGAAAAGATGCGAGAAACATTAGGAGCAGCGGAAGTAGAGGGGAGAATGGCGTTTCTGGCGACGATACTAAAGGTACAGCTCGCGAAGGAAACGGGCAAGAAAGAAGGATTACCAAGAGACAAATCTTTTATGGAATGTGCTCAAGAAATGATAGATTCTAGCGCCAGAGAGGAAGAGGCCCGACAGGGAGAAGAGATAGACGCGGGCTGGAGTAGGGTAGTTTACAGGAGGAATGAGGCGAACAGAAGCAGAGTCAGACCAGAGGCATGGAGAGAGAGGGAGACAGACAGAAGAGGAAAGGAGAGAACGAGGATGAATGAGAGAAGACCAGGGAAGGAAAGAAAAGGGTGGAAGAAGGAAGATAGGAGATGCCATGGATGTGGAAGAGTGGGACACTTGATAGCCCAGTGCCCTCAAAGGAAATGTTTTGAATGCGGAACGGAAGGACACATAGCAAGACAGTGTCCGTACATAAGCAGACGCCGAGAATCGAACCGGGGAGAACCCATGGAGGTAAATACTCACAGAATATGGAGAAGAAGCAGACCACGCTCAGAATCCTCGAGATCATCAGAGGAATCAGAGACGGAAGAGGAGGAGAGCGAGTCGGGAAAGAGAGGAGGCGAAGCCAGAAGGAACGGAGGACGGCAGGTGGAGGCAGAGCGGAGAACACGGGACGAGGAATGAGGAGAGTGCTGGCGGAGAGGCAACCAGGCAGTAATAAACAACATAGAAGGTGAGTGCAGTGGTTTGCCTATTATCCGAGTCGCGAGTGGAGTGCGATGTTTAGTAGATACGGGCAGTTCTAGTACCATAATGTGTAGAGAAGCAATAAAGCGGTTATGTAAAGGAAAGAGGATACCTCAGGTACAGACATGCGGGTGTAAGTTAATTACGTTGGGAGGCCCATACGGGGTAGAAGGGGAAGTGGGAATAGATATGCGTAGATGGGCTAGCAGGGGAGAGGAGCTAAGGGTGCATGTTGTGGAAAAGATGCCGCGGGAATACGAAGGAATCATAGGGTGTGATCTGTTAGAAAAAATAGGGGCACGGATACGGAATAGGGACGGACGGTGGGACATCAAGATAGGACGGAGGAGGTACAAATGCAAAGGGGTACAGAAAGAGGGCAAAGTTAGTGTAGGGGCGATCAGCCAGATAGAAGATTGGAGACAAAGTTTAAGGAACGAATACCCGGAAGTTTTCTTTAGGGAAGGGGAGCCAATGGGTGCGACAGGAAGAACGGTGCACGAAATTCCGCTAAAACAAGACCGGGTTACTTATGTTAAGGAGAGGCGGTACCCTCAGGCATTGCGCCAACACATTCGAGAAGAACTGAGACACCTTCACGAACAAGGAATTATAATTGATAGTACCTCACCATACAATAGTCCTCTGTGGGCGGTGAAAAAGAAGACAGCGGAAGGGGAAAGCGGGGAGAAGTATAGGATTGTGGTGGACTTCAGAAAACTTAATGAGAACACCCTGGACGAGAAGTACCCCATACCCCGGTTTGAGGATATATTGGATAGGCTGAGTGGCGCAACAATTTTTAGCACATTAGACCTGAAAGCCGGATATCATCAGATAAAGATGCACCCCCGAGACCAACACAAAACGGCGTTCTCATTTGAAAGGGGACATTTCGAGTTCACGAGGATGCCGTTCGGGTTAAAAAACGCGCCCATCACATTTCAGAAGCTGATGGACGAATTCTTGAGAGGGTTAGACGAGTCATTTTGTCAGATTTACATGGATGACCTCTTAATATTCAGCAAAAATCAATCACAGCACAAAAAACATTTACGGAGCGTCTTTGATAGGCTGAAACAATTCGGGCTTAAACTATCAGACGAGAAATCGACCCTGGGCAGGGACGAAATCAACTTCTTAGGATATACAATATCAAGGGAAGGAGTGAAGCCGGACGCCCGAAAGGTGGAAGCCATAACCAAGATGGCGATGCCGAACGACGTCAAAAGCATCAGAAGGTTATTAGGAACCCTTAACTACTATCGGCGGTTCGTACCAGAGATGGCAAGATATCTGGTGCCGCTCAACAATTTATTAAAGAAAGGTCAGAGAGTAATAATAACCCCCGAAATAGAGGACAATATCAGGCAATGCATGGGGTACTTACAGAAGGAACCGATATTAGCATTTCCGGACTTCAACAAAATATTTACAATTACGACTGATGCAAGCGAGTACGCCATAGGAGCAGTCCTGTCACAGGAAGGAAGCAACGGGGAACGTCCGATAGCATATGCAAGCAGGAGGCTCACCGAGACAGAATCACGATACAGTGCGTTGGAGCGCGAACTTCTGGGCATCATATGGGCAGTAGACCAC
The DNA here is from genome assembly GCA_948150685.1 of Rhaphigaster nebulosa. Classification (NCBI taxonomy): domain Eukaryota; kingdom Metazoa; phylum Arthropoda; class Insecta; order Hemiptera; family Pentatomidae; genus Rhaphigaster; species Rhaphigaster nebulosa. Next base: position 93,276,029 of record OX411306.1, on the reverse strand, counting down.
TTCAGACCCTATGTGTTTGGGCGGAAATTTAAAATTCAGACGGACCATCGCCCGTTAATGTGGGTGGGTAAGCTAAAGGAGTCTTCGGCTAGGATAACCCGGTGGAAAGAGCTTCTAAGCCAATATAACTTTGAGATAAGTTACAAGCCAGGAAGAGAAAATGTCGTGGCAGATTGGCTGTCGCGAGCATTGCAAGTGAATGTAATGAATGCGATAGAGGAAGAACGGGGTGAACATTCAAAAGATCTGAGACAATTCATTAGTGAGTGGACACCAGAGGGGGAAGGAGAACAGGGAGTACCGGGCGAGGAAGAAGATACCGAATCACGAGAGAGCGACAGTTCGGAAGAGGAAAGGTCTAGGGAAATGGAGGAAAGGGAGGACATCATTAACGACAAATACAGGCAGATCATATGGAAGACTAGAACTTCGGGCCTCATGAAGATTGAGTACGGGAAATACGCTAAAGGCCGAATCCATACAATCTGGTCTCAACCGGGAGTGCAAGAGGAGCAAATTTGTAAAGCACTCAAAGACGCGTCCAGTCCGGGAAAAACACATTATATTTACGTGGGGAATGCGGTAATATGGGAGAAAATAAAGTATCTGTGGCGCTCGGAAAAGATCGGGGCCGATCGAACGTTTATAAGGTGCAAATTGATGGTGGAAACGGTGCGTGACCCGGAACAACAGCATGATGTAACTGTTGCGTACCACCAAGGTAAGACCAATCACAGGGGAGTGGGGGAAACGTTGCAAGCCCTGAAGAGAAAATACTTCTGGTGGGGGATGAAGAGGACTATAGAAGATGTAGTCGGGAGTTGTGATATCTGCCAGGTCACTAAATACGACCGCCACCCACCAAAAGCAAAACAGGAGGAGACCCCGACACCAATCACTCCTTTAACGGACTTACAAATCGACACGTTTACGTGGAAGGGACGCAAATGGGTTACGATAATCGACATCTTTAGTAAGGCCGCGATGGCGTACGCGGTTCAGGACCGGACTTCCGTAGCGGCAATAGAGGCGTTGAAAGCATGGTTTCAGTATTATGGGATGCCTTACAGGATATCATCGGATGGCGGACGAGAATTCGATAACAACAGCATCAGAAAGGAAATGAAGACGCTAAACATAAGGTGGCACGTCAATACTCCGGGACACCCGAAAAGTAGAGGCTGTATTGAGCGTCTACACAGCACGCTGGGGGACCACCTGCGTGTGTATCATGTAGAAAAGGGATGGAAACCGGAAGAGGCAATGCCGAGAGCCGTAGCAGCCTACAATCATTCCATTCATATGGGGACAGGCTTTGCTCCATTCGAAATGCTCTTCGGGATGCGTGAACACAGAAGAGATTGCAGGGACACCGCAGTGGACGAAGACATAACGGAAGCCGTCATAAACAACCGAATCGCATTGTCGAACATATGGAAAAAAGCACGCTCAAGGATGGAAAAAGAGAAAAGCAGGAGAGTGGCAAGGGCGAACACCGGACTAAAAGATAGAATGGAGGACATAAGAATAGGAACGGTGGTTTACCGAAAACTAGGGTCAAACAGGAACAAGGAGGTGACGCGATATGAAGGGCCGTTTAAAGTCATTGGGATTCGGGAACATAACGTCGTAGTGATACAAAGCATCAGGGAGCCTCGGAAACGTAGAACGGTACACGTGGAACAGCTGAAATTTCCGGTGGGGAACCATACGTTCACGGAATAAAATATAGGTGTCCTCTTCTCCTCAATACTAAGATTTTTATCCCAGAGAATAGATTTAAGTTAATTTAAGTATAATAGCAAGTACAGATATATGTTATGTTTGTTTTAATATATAAGAACATTTGACTGAGGATAGGAGTGTAATAGGAGAAAGTTTGTTTACTTTTTGTATGATAGTGTATTTCTGTATAGTATATTTCTTTTTATAATGTATTTCTTTTTGTTGTTCTTTTAATTTTGTTTGCTCAGTTTTAAGTTTATGAGGAGTAGTCATAAACTGGCAGGGGGGAGTTAAGATAGCGGGTAGCACAATATCACACCTAATCCTATATCACAATTGTAAACAGACCTTAAGACTATATATAGGAGATTATGAGAAAGAATAAATCAGTCTTTGTACAATACTCGTGAGTGTCGTTTGTTCCCTTATTTCCTTTTTTTTTATTGTAAAGTTTAGACCGGGCGTAAGTTATATATATATATATATATATATATATATATATATATATATATATATATATATATATATATATATAATTATATATATATATGTGTGTATGTGTGTGTACATAGACACACGTGTATTCACACATTTAAATTTATATATTTAAAAACTAGAGTTTGAATCCGAAGTATAGTAGCTGCTTAAGGGTTAAACTACCAGAAGGTAGAAGGAGAACCTGATTTTGATATGAAAATTTTCATTCCATTTGCAACATGTTTCAAGTCGAAACTATTTATGTTTCAAATTATAAAACAACATTGAGGGCTGAATGTAATCATTGTATTTTTTCAGCTCCAATCAGAGTTAATTAAAATTAACAAACCCAGTAATGTAATGTAAACATTTACAGTGGCATTAGGTAGGCTTTCTTTGTTTTATTGTCAAATTACTTTCGATAAGAAACACTTAGCCTAATTTATATCCCTAATTTTCGTAATTTATTTTGAATAATTTTGAAATTTTCATTGATTCGTTGGAATTTCATTAGTATTCTTTTTATTCAATAATCCCATTTGTTTTAAAAAAAACTACTTCAGTCGATATTTATATTTGCTGAAGGATAAAAATTGTATTTTTATCGAAATGATTAATCTGAATGTGTTATTTTTCGGAAAGGAACTAATTATAAGCAATACCTTTTAAAACCACGCCATGTGGGATATATCAATTTCTATATTGTCCTATGATAATATGCCCTTGTCATCTTAAATAATAATCACATCTCAGCAGAGACATTTTATAGGAAGGTCGAAGATGTTTATTGACTATTACAAACGGAAACTATTGTTACTACATGCAAATGAGGTTTTAATCCAGAGCTTATATACACTCGACACTAGAACAGCAATACAATAGAACCTAAAATGTATACAAGGTACTAAAATTATATATCACAAGAGGAAAAAACAAAATAAAGACCCTATAAAAAGGCATTTTATGATCTCTGTAGGATTTTATTAATAAACAACATATATCCATTATTTATTCATATTTATTATTATATCACTTAGTGAATCCGTGTATGTTAACTGTAATTAATAACTGTAATTTTAAGAATAATCGTTTATTTCCCAGAAAATATTATCAATGAATATATATAGCATTTCCAAGTTAAGTTCAGAAATTTCAAATCAAATTCGGAATTTTCCAAACCAAACCTAGAATTTTGAAAGAGAAACCAAAAGTAGTCAAAGAAATCCGTATTGTTTGTTGATAGTATAGAGTCTTTGCAATTATGTTACTATGGTAAAAATCATGGAATAATGATGTAAAAATTCTTCAATAGGAAAATATGTGAAAACCTCAAGAGGTATTTGTGTGTTTATAAATATACACGCGTGAACATTCGGTGACAAGGTGGGTGGGGGAAAACACATTTATTGATTATTATTACATTTCTAGTACCTCCTGGCTAAATATTCTCAAATGAATTAATTAGCGCTAAATCTTCTTCTTTAAGACCTTTTTAGTGCCATTCAGCATAGGACAGTGTTTAGCAATGACTCCCGATCTTTCCTAGTTGTGTTAGGTCCCTGCCTTGTCGGAAAATTTTCCCCTCCATTTCCACAAGCTCTTGGTTAACAGCAACTACGGCGTCATTATATCCATAGCTTCAGAAGTTATTTAAACACCTATATAGGCGAGCTTAGGTTTGTTGCCAGAATAGACAAGCATGCCAGACATTCATAGCTAGTGAGCTGAATTAAAGAAGTAATAGACAAGTAATTTATCTACCAATAGCTATTTAATTGAAACATTACATTTTATAACAAACAGTTATTACATCGTCGTATTACAGGGGAATGGCGATGCACATATAAGTATATTATTCTTCATAAAGCTATTATGAAAAGGCATATTTGAATGCCACAAGTTTTTTATCTATCTCTGTGGCGCTACAGACCGATGTAATCTCAAAAAGCCTTTGCCAGTTGGTTCTATCTTGTGCGGCAGCTCTCCAATTGCCGGTATTTAGAAGGTATCGGGCATCGCGAATGCAACGTCCATCTCAGCCGTGGTATGCCTCTCTCCTTGTACGGTAGAGCCTTCCGTCCAGCATCAAGGTTTAGTGCAATCAAAATGGCAGATAAACTGAAAAATGTGAAATCCTTTCCTGGGAGTATTAGTTGGTAACATCTATAGATAGCGAGAAAAAATTAAAAAAAAGAACTCTTTTCAAATATATTTGAAAGTTATTGATATATAGCCTTAAAAAGATTAATTGTTAGTCCTTTAAGTTCCTATCGAACTTTTAATACCTAAAATATATCGACAAATCGAAACGACTGTATCACGCTGGACAATTGATTTAATTATAATCAACAAACCTGGCTCGTAATTGCACTCGTATCAGTCCTCGCGATGTTTTCGAGTCCTTTCGGCTACTCTCGGATGTCCTCGGAGCCGTACGAGACTGTTCGATCTCATCCAGGTAGTGGATGACACTCGCTCGTCTTCGTGTGTACTCGGACCCCACTTCGATCTTCCTAACTCTATTTATCACCTATTTATAACACTAACACAATTCCTAAAATATATCGACGAATCGAAACGACTGTATCACGCTGGCCAAAGAGGTTATATCTTTTCACAGATTTGAAATATTTTCAAAATACACGAGTCGGTATTGACAACTTCGAACACGATGCAGTAAATTTTTATTAATAAATATTACTAATTTTCAATTAACACCATTAGTAGGGCTTCTTAATCTTTGAATAGCTTATGGACTTTGAACCATTAATCCTTAAAAAGTTTAGCTTTTATACGTAAACAAAACAACTTTTTTAATCTTCTATGTATTTTTAATCTCTGATTGTATAATCAATGGACTTACAAATTTACAAATATGTCGATTAATTGAAACGACGGTATCACGCTGACCTAAGAGGTTGCACCTTTCCATAGCATTGAAATATTTTCAAAGTACACGAGTCGGTATAATAACTACGAACACGTCGCAGTAAATTTTAATTAAGGAATATTAATTAATCATTAATTAATACTAATTCTTAAGAATTAATTCATACTAATCCGTCGTAGGATGTAGGCTGTGGCCTTAGTTACTGCTAGTTTTTCCGCTTGATTATTCGAACAGTGTCCCAGTCTATTATTGCTCGTCATAGTCAATGTGATTATACTGAGATGTGAAAGCATAGAGTGTTTTGTTCGTGTTTGCTTCCATCTGTATAAACAGTTATAGTATGTCAGAATTGTCTACATTTTCTATGTGTTGTGTTAGTTTATCGTGTAGTGAAGGCTGTAACCATTGTTTTGCTGTTACTTCCAATTCAAGTTGTTTTGTCCAATGTCTTTGAAGTTCTCTACTATATATTAAGAATACAGGGATTGAAGGAAATATTTTCGATTAGACAATAGTAATTAAATAATGGCGTCACGTGGTTCAGTCAATATTAATGTAAATAGATTTACTTTTCGAACAAAGAAACCGCGGGCACGGGATCCTTGAGGCCTACACCTAGGAAGGGCTGGTCCAGGTCGACAGGCGGCTCAGGCAGTCATAAAGATAAGCCAGAGTGAAAGCACCATTGAGATAGGCCAGGTCGACAAAATATAATAAAATCTGCCGCCCAAGGAGAAGGAACAAAGCAAAGTTTTCATCCATCTCGATGCCACGGAAAGGGGCACGCCCTCCATGAAAAATTCTTCGACCACCAATTGGAAGGCCCAAAAGGAGATCGGGGACAAAATGTATGTATGAAGGGGCAGAGCAGACATAAATAAAGGGAATTCTAGCTAGAAGGTAGGAGAGTAAGGTTCTAAGAATAGAAGCAGAGCGTTCAGCTGAGCAGACCACACGAGACGGAATCCGTGAGTCTGGCGACAGAGATGAAGACCGCTGCGGGATGAAGCGGCCTGTATCCGAGACGAGGAAGGCGACAATAAGGCCAGTTAGACCCAGTATTCTCAAAATACATATGTTATGGTCAAGGATTCTTTTATAATGAGAGTAAATTAGTAAACTAACAGTTTAATTATTAAAATTCTCTTGAATAAACTAAGCTCTTCTAACAAAATCTATTATTCTATTTACTCTGCGTTCCATCATATAGTTTAATTAAGTGAATTGGTAAACGCAACACGCTAGGAAAGGATCTCCAAAGGTATTTATAATATTCCAACTTATTGACCATCGCATGGGGGTCTGTGGTCTCTAGCCTTTTAAGTTACAATACAGTTTCATTGATAGGTTCCCTTCTGGAACCGATGCAAATACATAAAGTAAACTTTGTTTAATGTGGGTTCGGTTTTATTTAAGTTAGCTATACCCAGAGCAGAAATTGAGTCTGAGCACGTAAATAGTTTTGAGTGATCACTATTTACGTATAAATAAAATACTTTAGCAATAGCCTCCAGTTGTACTTTATATATTCTTGAGTATGAGAGGAATTTATACTTCTTTGGTATCCCATTCTTAATTAATGCTAAGCCAACATTCTTATTTTGCTTGTACCCATCAGTGTAAATTATTTCACATCCTGAGTATTTTTATACTATTTTGTATAAGTATAGTTATTTGAACCTGGACTAATGTGTTTAAAAGTTAAATCTATTTTAAAAGGTTGGCATTTCCAGCGAGACGGGAGGGGTGTTCTAAAGATTGGGTCAGCAGGGCATGTCATATGCCATAGTAAGATCTCTCTTCGTGTGATGCCTAATAGAGCAATTCTTGTGGAGGTTATTTCAGAATTTCTGGAATTGTCGTATCAAGACAAAGAGGAATCAATAAGGTGTAATTCTTCTGTCACCAGCGTGATTAGTAAAGCTAATCCTTTATTAGATCTAAAACAACAAGAATGTTTTATCACTAAATGAAATGGTCAATAGATAGTTGTCTGACTATATCGCTCAGACTTTGAAAGTGAATAGGATAGATTATGAGAGTTCAGAGAGATGTGAGTACTGTAATTAACTGCTAGAGGACCTAATTTCAAATGGACAACTGACATGAATTTAGTCTTGAACTGTACTGAGCTTCTTCGATCTTTTTGACCGGAGGATATATCGGATTTCGAAGTAGAGGGAAGATTTAGGATCGAACGTGAGAACTGTTGATGCATGTAACAGGTGGCTTAAAAGGAGCCGTTATCTGAATTTTCTAGAACTCCTTAAGATAACCAGGTGATTGAGAGAAACTGTAGCCTGGGAAGTTTTTTAGATTTAAATAATATTTAATATGATTGAGTAAACAAAAATTAGCGATAGTTTAACGGGATTGAAAGATATTGGTAAGCAGTATGTTTTGGCTGTAGCTTTATCATTGCGATGTAAATGTTAATCAGTTCCTGCCCTCGAATGGAGGCATCAACTCAGTGACTTTCTATAAGAGTGATCCTAAAAGCTTTGATTGCAAGTCTTATTCCAGAGTGATCAGAATAAGTATAGCACAGTCTTATTTTGTGTAAAGAATTAGCCTGTTTATAAGGTAAAGTGGTGTAGCTGTATCATGATCAGTGTTTATGTTTGCTATCAATAAGTATGTTGTTTTGGGTCAAAGTACATTATTATTGTAATATCACTTTCTTTCCATTTCGTCACTACTTTTATTTTTTTAAGTTATTTTTTGATGTTTGCTTAACCAAAAAGATGTCACTTGGGCTTTAGGAAAAATGAGGAGTGGCAAAGCAGCAGGCAAAAATAGTATTGCTCCAGAACTTATAAAATTTGGAGGTCTACAATTACATAAAGCTTTGTAGAACCTGTTTCAAAATATTTTCTCTTCTAAATCCATGCCTGAGGAATGGAGATGCAACGTCATCATGCCGAACCACAAGAAGGGTAGCTCTAGTGAAGATAGTAGCCGATCAATCATTGAAGATAAATTGGAAGAGGAACAAGCAGCTTTTAGACCACTCCGACAAACACAGGACCACATCTTCTCGCTGAAGACGGTTATTGAGAAGACATGGGATAGAGGAAAGAGCTTGTACCTAGCGTTCCTGGACTTAAAGCAGCATTTGATTCAGTCCCTTGAGAAAAAATTTGGACAGCTTTAACCGCTAAAAATGTGCCCACAGCATTAATAAATGCCATAAAAAGCACTTATCATGACTCCAAAGGCATGGTTAGAATTAATGGAAGAATGTCAGAGGCTTTCGCCAAGGGAATCACACGTGAATAGTTTCTGAAAATGTAGACAATGAAAAAGTAAGGACATTTTAATGTGTTTTACTTTCGGTTCCTGTCTTTTTGGTAATTATTCTTTCGATTTCATTTGCCTTATATTCTCCTAATTCTTCCATGATTTCAATTTACTCTACTCCGTCTAGATCAAGACAAAATATTACTCTCTTGCTTATGTTTAATTTTTCGTGTGGACTTATTTTTATTATTATTATTGACCCTAAATTCCTAAGTATACTTTTTCAACTTCGTTTTTGATTTGGAGATCGAGATTGGGCAATTTATTAATTTTCCTCTTTTTGGCTGACAATTAATATCGGTTTAGTTTTTGAATAAAGATATGGTATAAGGAAAAATTTAAAGACCAATAAATAATGAATATTTAACTAAATTAGACGTAGAACGAGAAGAAATAAAATAAAAATTGTTCTTGTTATAAAACTGACTAATGAAAAGACTATCTTCTTATAGAGACGCAACTGCCGTCCTTTAGTAAAGGAACGAGTTAAATAATTCAGATAAAATAAAATTATAAACTATTAGGAAGTATAAATGGAAGTAAATTATTTCTATCACTTCTATCGAGCAAGTAGGGCTTTGTCCAGCAGCTCACCAATCTTTCCCAGACGACTGCTAAGACTCAACCACCATATGTATATATATATATGTGTGTATGGGAGCGGGGTGGCCGAGCGAGTTAACGCACTTACTCACAAACCCAAAGGTTGTGAGTTCGAATCCCGGCACCGGCATGAATTTTATTTAATTAAATTAAATAATTCAAGCAATTTATTTCAGGATAAAACTGCTATATAATGACACATTGCATCGCCCAAGATCAGAGCCACCACTTTAAAAAAACTAACATTTTCCGAAATAATGGTGGTAGCGCATACTTGAGCACTCTCTTTGGAGAGATAATCTCTTGATGACCTCCTAACCATCGAAAATATTAAAAATTTTAATACTATTTATTTGTTCAAAATAGCACAATTTTGTCTGGTAAGAAGTACTTTCAATTTGAGCTACAAGTTTATTTTAATCAACGCATGCAAATGAAAGTTTTGGTGAATCATGGTGAAGACTAGGGATTCCTAAGCTTAATGTCACTGCGTACCACTTCCACTTTTCAGATAACTGGGCGTACCACTATCTAATCTCATGATATTAGTATTAAAGATTCGTCTTCATTAAAAAATACAAACTGATTTACAAAAGTTTATAAAATAATCTAAACAATATATAATTACAGTAAATGTGCTTCATGAAACAATTGATTGATAATAAAGTTCAAAAATCCAAAAACAAAAGTGAAATTAATGTCATGTAATAACAGCAACAGTAAGATTAACAACTCGTTGTTCGTGACGTCCGTGCGCGTGCCACGGCCTCAGAACCCCTTGTGTAGACAGAACCATCGTACCTTAGAACCATCGTACCTTAGAATTTTGAATTTTAAAATTTATATAAAGTATAAATATTTTGGGCCATTCGCTATTTACTGATTATAGGAGTTCTGACCTACAATATATACAAAAATTGGAGCCAAATCTATAATAATTAGAGGCATGTAAAAACAACCTCAAAGCAAAAAGGTGCGAATTCGACAAGTCTCATGAGAATGGCCCACATACGTAAAGCTGTGTCAAGCTAAAGTATTAACATGAGTTAAAAATTTATTCAGGGACCAGTTTTAGCTAGCTGGAATACTCGCCGGAATATGTTCAAACGATAAGATCTGGTCATTGATTACAGGCTTTCAGCCTACTTATCCTGTCGTCTTTCTAATAACTTAGGTATAGTTTTATAAGTTTGGTATAATGAAGTGAAAATGACCTATTGGCAATGGGAATATTCATAACCGCCATTCTTTCACTAAGGACATAAGTGGAAGCCTCAGATGTGCTCACCATTACGCTACCAATTTGTACCTTTTAGTGAATACAACAGCCGCTCAATTTAAAATTTAAATCAAGCCTGATTGGTACAACGCCATTTCGTGCCGTAATCAGTGGTCAGATAAAGATAATTATAGGTTAACACGGGCCTTTCTTCTAAATTGTCGTTTATTAGTGCCTATTATATCGGCTTTGAAGTGTCCCTCGGATGTGACGGGTACCCGCATCGTATCGAGTGCTTCTCTTAATAGAGGAAGCATTCAATACTGGAGCTAGGAAAATCGGGTAGAGCCAGATAAAATATTTAATATTCATTCGATAGCATTGTCATTCCCATTGAAGTCTAACGAATATGAAAATCACTACTATTTAGTATTACAAAAAAAAACATTTTATCTTTCTGAGTATGTGGGACACCTTCGATAATTTTAATTTTTTATTTTGGTTAATGCAATACCAACAGAAAAAAAATAAAATTATTGAAGGTGCTCCTTATACTCAGAAGGATAAAATGGTTTCTTTGATTCCGAAAAAAGTACTGATAATTTTATTCGTTAGTTACCAGAAAAAATTATCAAATATTAATTTTTATATAAATAGTTTATTATTTGCTTTATTATTATTATTTACAAGGATCATTATGATGAAAATTGGCCCCAATAGTAAAACATTAACTACCATTTTAAGCACTAATAAAATAAATCTGAAAAAAAGGCAGAAAAAATCGAGTAATCAAATAGATATTTTTAATTTACGTAGATATTTTTAGAATTGTTTGGCTACACTTCCGTCCGATTCATGCACTTAATTAGTTCTCTACATTCCGGAAATCAGATTCCATTCTCATAACTTTTTATTGCCCATATTTTTCTTTTCTCCATCCTTTTTAAATTTGTCTTTAGTCGCTATTTTAAAGTATACATATCGAAAAACTTCGTTAGATGTAAAGCCAGTAATGTCCTTAGATTTATATATTTTAAACAGCGACTAAAAAAAATAATACATCCTTATATATATTATATATATATATATATATATATATATATATATATATATATATATCTTTATATATAGCAGGAAATGCACAAGGGGAACAATCGTGCAAAACTAAGTTCCAAGGATGGGAATGAAAGAACTGTCACTATGGCTAAATTAGCTTCTAACGATAGCCACCTGCCAACCAACTACTGCTCATTGCCTTTGTCCTTTATTAAAAAATCTATTAAAATAGACTTCGATAAAAGGCCGACTTCGGCACAGATACGTCCCTTATATTACACTTCAAAACTGTAACAAAATAAACAGTACACTTTTTACGATTTCTGGCAGATTACGGGACCATCTAAACACTACTTTATACTAAATACTACTTTAAAGATTACATTTGACAAACTCAGATTCATGCAACTGCGACGGAGAAACTCTACAAATATTTAATCATATACTCTTCGACTGTAACCTGTAAGAATATCATAGACATGATTAATTAAAAAAAAATCTGTGTACTTAAAAGGAGAAACATGGCCACCTTTAGAAGATAAAATGTTAGCAACATATAAAAAGGAGATAATGTGCTTCATCTTCAAGATAGACTTTCAAACGAATTATTTTCACTCCCAAACCGTGTGGTGTACATAGGCGTTTACACGGAGGTGGCACAGGTGCACTGGCACCTGCTAATAAGTCAGTCATTATGATAGTGAAAATTAAATGCTTCTTGTAAATTGTTCCTTAGGAAGTTTTAAATTTTTAACTAGAAGAAAAATATGACAGAATATAACAGTATATGGATACAAAAATGATTTCAAAAGGAGCATACTTACAAATGATTGTAATGATAATGAGCCTGGAATGATAAAGTCCAATTGTTTAATGTGGACCTGAGGATGTGGTGATTGCCAGGAAACGTTGGTCCAGACGATAGAACGCCGAATGAAATCATAAGGAAGAATTGTAGATTTTTAAGTGTAGATGTTTCTTGAAGATCAATGTATAATTTACTTGAAATTAAAGATAATTGAAAGTAAAATATCCGGAATAACCTATAATTGGTTATTTTTTTTTGTTTTGTTTTTTAGAAAAACCGACACCCCTAATGGAAAGAATAAATTATAACCTTCAGGTACTGTAAATAATAACGGCGCGATGTCAGTTTTGCCAATACATGCCGGCTTTTAGATGCACCATTAAATAATTATAATAATAATTTTTAAAATTACATAAATTATGAGTAATCGATGATATAACCTTAAAAATTGAAGTCAATTATATTCAGCGTAAAAGTTATGCGTGAACATAGACATTTGTCATCAGACATTGACAGTGAAAGCTGAGTCCCACTGGACAGGTAGTGGAGTAGAGCGACAGCCGGTGGAATGAAGTACCTCTGGAGAGTGGCAGGCCGAGTTGGAGTACCCGAAAAGAGGCCGCTAAAGTGGTTCGATCATCTATGTCGAATGAATGAAGACCGGGATCAACGAAAGCTTTTTGAAACCAGGCCCACTGGACGTCGCCCTCGAGGAAGACCCAGACTGTTATGGACCGATCACGTCTCCAGGATAGGACAGAAAGAGGGAAAGAGTGAACTTCATGAGAGCACTGGCTTGTGATCGTGATACATGGCTGGGACTGAAGCACCTCCACGCTGAGAGGCACAAAGTAGGAAGATGAAGAAGAATATGAATATAGACATTTGTGCAACGAATAACAATTTTGCTACTATTCCACTGAATTCCGGTAATAATTAGTTGTACATGAAATCATCAATGCTTTTAACCCCACCTTATGAGCTGTATACGCACATTACTAGTTGAGTTTTAATTTTTGGTACATGTGCTATAGAATTTTATAGATTTTTTGATACTATTTCATTTCTTAATATATTTATATTTATTTATATGCTTGTAAGTAGAGACCGGATTTCCAAGCTATTGCACAGTTTATTCTCTTGTGTTTAATACCTTTAAAGCCGATTTTCTGTCGGATTCCATGATTTATAGAATAAGTTTAGCTCGTATTGGGCTAAATTAGATTTCGATCTTAATAGCATAAAATTGATAGTTTCAATCAAATTTTCCATTTTATAAGCGTTTATGCGAATATTTATTGTGTTTAATGTAATTTTATTACTTTTTCTTATCAAATCTATTAATAAATTTAGAGTGCCTCTTCATCTAGATTATGAAACTTATTACCGAAAGATGAAGGGTGAGACATATAAACTAAAACTAATAATAATTTAACATAACTATTACGGAATATATTTACTTAATTATAAGTAAAGAATAAGAATTTAAAGTAATATATAAATAATAAGGCACTATTAACGTAGTATGGAATATAATAAATTACATATAAAAAACAGACATCAGTTTAGTACAGCCTTTATAGTTTCAAAGCAAACGAGGAAAGCAGTTCTTGATTTCCAACCATTTAACAAAAGATTATGCAAATTTAGGATTCAGGGAAAAAAGTTTAACATTACTCTGATAAATGTGCGTGCCCTAACAGGAGAAAAAGAAGAGGTTGAAAAGGATCTTTTCTATGAAGATTTATAACGCACTATTGCTGCTTACCCTACTTTTAATATGAAAGCAGTATTAGGTGATTTTAATGCTCAGGTTGTAAAGAACCAGTATTTGATTCTACAATTGGCAAGCATAGTCTACATATGAAAACAAATGATAATAGAGAACGAATTTTTAGTTTTTCTGAACCTAGATCATTAGTATTGATGAGTAGTGTGTTCACTCACAAAGTAAAACAAGCAACCATGGATTTTGCCAAATGGAGTTGCAACACAGATAGATCATGTTCTGGTTTAATATAGTTAAGGTTGTGAGATCTTTCAGAGGACCAGACATCAATTCAGATCACTTTCTGGTAGTTTCAAAGATCAACTATGCATATAAGACAAGGATATATGAAAGGTTAAGCTAAAGATCACCTGGGAAAGAGAAAAGTTAAAGGAAGAGGAAATAAGGTATGCTTTCTTGCGAGACATTGAATGAGGTGTCGAAAATATCTCAGCTGTAATTGGAGGACGAAATGTGAATGGTGATTGGAATTGTCTAAGAAAAGCTATTTCTGATTCAACAGATCAATATTGTAAGAGGGATGGAAACTGAAAGGAAAAAAAATGGGTGGTTGATCGAGAGTGTGAAGAATCAGGTAACATACGGAATGAAAAGAGGAAAAAACTTCTAAATAGCGATACAAGACAGAACAGAGAGAAGTATCACGATGCCAGATCTAATGAAAAAAAGGTTCTGAGGCAAAATCAAAGATACGCATTACAGGCAAATTAGCGAAAAATGGAAGAGTGCAGCAGAAACAATGAGGCCAGGAAGTTTTTGGTGAAGTAAAAGGATAAAATCAGGCTTAATAAATAACTGTCCAATGATAAGGCGTTCTGATAAAGAGAGAACAAGAGGTACAAGACAGGTGGGAGGAGCATTTCAAAGAATTGCTAAGCCCAAGAGAAGATGAGGAGTACCATGATGTGGAATTTCGGGAGAAGGACCATGAATTGAGCCCACCAGATTCGGATGAGATTAGCATGATTATAAACGAATTTAAGAATAGCAAAGCCTCAGGTTCAGATGGCATACCGGCGGAATTTCTGAAGATTGGTAGGTCAACACTGGCTGAGAAGTTGACTCATTCAATTGTTAATATCTGGGAGGTCATAAAAATGCCGGATACCGGGAAGGAATCAGTTAGCTCATACCCTTATTCAAAAAGAAAGGAGCTCTCAAAGAATGCAACTATTACCAGGGAATCAGCCTCCTGAACACTGCTTACAAAGTTTTTTCCACTACTTTATATAACCGAATTGTGGAATTTGTAGGACCTCAGTTGGATGATCATCAAAGAGACTTCAGAAGGAATAGGTCAACTATCGACCAGATTTTTCCCTTAAGACAAATAATGGAAAAAAACTACAAAATAATTCAATAAGATAATATGGATCATTTTCATTGATTTTTAAGCTCCTTAAAGAAAGGAGCTCTACATGGCAATGGAAGAGATGGGTATCTCACCGAAGTTAAATCCGACTTGCAGCATGTATATTAAGAGAGAGGGTAAGTCGAATGAAAATAAATGGTAAGCTGGGCCGACCTTTTGCAGTGAAGTCAGGAGTTAGACGGGGCGACCCCCTCTCGCCACTGCTATTTAATATTGCCCTCCAAGTTTTGGTGAATAGTGCCGAGCTTAATCAGTCAGGTACAATTTTTAACAAATGACTCAAGTGCTTGGTTATGCTGATGATGTGGCTCTGGTTGGGTTGTCCCTCAAGCCTACAAAGACGGCCTACCAAGGGTTAGAAAAAGAAGCAGAAAGAATTGGCCTATCTGTAAATGAAGGGAAAACGAAATTATGTTGCTCAAAAAGAAAACACCTATAAACCCGCTAAAGTATTATGTAGTGGGAAAGTATGCGTTCCTGTACATGTTCAGTTTCAAGTATCTTGGCGCCATATTAAATGATCAGATGGAGGAGGAAATTCAAAATATAGGGGCTAACAAAGCATATTTTGTCCTAAGAAGTTTCTTCCGTAGTCGGGGTACCAAAAGGACTCTATACAAAACAACCAATCTGGGTTAGCCTGTCCAATCTGGGTTACTCAAGATCTAGGCTGAAAAGATTGATAGGTTCGAGAGAAAAGTGTTGAGCCGCATTATGGGGCCTATCAGGGAAAATAGTTCATACCACTTGAGAAGTAATAAAGAGATCTACGACTTATACGACGATCTCAGAGCTTCCCATTTCGTGCGAATTCAGCGCTTCAAATGGCTGGGACACGTAATTAGGATGGATGGTGGTAGAGCAGCTAGGCAATTATATTATGGAACCAGATGGAGTCAGGCCGCGCAGAAGACCGAAGGGAAGATGGAAAGATTCGGTGTCCAGCAGAATTGCTATTAACCGCAATGACTGGAAAAAGACGATTGAGAGGACCAAGGGCAGCTTCAGGCGACTATTGAGCCGATAAATAAATAACATAGAAAAAAATACAATACAAATAAATAAAAAAAAATAATGTATAAAAGAAATAATGCATAACAAATTAGTAGAAAAATAATATCGTATGTTTAATGTGTTTCAGAATAATCTTAAATTTTTTTAGAAATTAACAGAGAACGATAAAAATATGGTAACATATTAAAGGATAAATAAAAATACTCTCTGTGATTCCAGTTGTAGATTCTGTTTGGCACAAATCCCCAGGATTTCAGAATAAAACTGCTATATAATGACACATTGCATCGCCCAAGATCAGAGCCTCCACTTTAAAAAACTAACATTTTCCGAAATAATGGTGGTAGCATACTTGAGCACTCACTTTGCAGATATAATCTCTTGATGGCCTCCTAACCATCGAAAATGCTAAAAAATGGAATACTATTTATTTGTTCAAAACAGCACAATTTTGCCTGGTAAGTAGTTCTTTCAATTTGAGCCACAAGTTTATTTTAATCAATGCATGCCAATGAAAGTTTTGGTGAATCATGGTGTAGACTAGGGATTCCTAGGCAGAATGACCCACGTACGTAAAGCTGTGTCAAGTTAAAGTATTAACATGAATTAAAAATTTATTCAGGGACCAGTTTTAGCAAGCTGGAATACTCACCGGAATATGTTCAAACGATAAGATCTGGTCATTGATTATAGGCTTTCAGCTTACTTATCCTGTCGTATTTCTAATAATTTAGATATAGTTTTATAAGTTTCGTATAATGAAGTTCTAATAACAAATTAGTAGAAAAATAATATTGTATGTTTAATGTGTTTCAGAATAAATTAATAATAATATTAAATTAATGCTATAAATTAAACAAAAAAAGTTATCATTTTCTGTTTCAGTAAGAGTTACTAATTCTACACATTTCGAGTTTTTATTACAAGTTATTGATTTTTTTATTGCACGAAAATCTCGTCTCAATTAATAAATTTAATTTAATTTAACGTAGCAAAATAAGACATGATTAAAATATTTTTGATGCATCTGTAGTCTAGTACTTTTTACTGTAATAGTATCATACAAATACCTGATTTTCTCTTGCCTACCAATTTATATTTCCGTGATTTACAATTTATCAGTGCAGTATATTTTGCATTTTTGACTTGGTTGTAACATTGATACCTTATTCCGAGGGCAGAGGGAAAACAGAATATAGATACAATATTGGCAATAAATGAATACATTTAAATTTTAATATACGTTTCGAAAACAATATCATGTAAATATTTTGATGTTTGCGTACCATCAATATTCACCAATACAGGAAAAACCTTATTTTTTTTTTAAATGAAAAAATGTACTCCCAAAGGATTCTATTTCATTAAGGTATCAAAAGTCTTTAAAAAATTGTAGTTACAATTTGTTATTTCTAAATCTGATTATTTTCATTTGGTTTTACTAGCTTCCGTAAATGTTTAGATAATTTAATTTTTCAGAATCTTGAATTTAATTTTGCAAACTCGTTTCCAAAGGTCTAAATTTGGACAAAATTCCGTGAATTCGGTTTTACTTAGCGATTTTAAGTAATAATTTTTATTTGAGTTTTATCTCACACTCTAATCTATATCAGAGTCAGTTATTATTCCTAGTAATCAAACAACATTTCTACAGAATGGAAATCAAAGTCTATTTCATTTAATCTAATGTTAGTTTTTGATGCCCTGTTTATTTAGGCTTTAATTTAAACGTTAAATTTAACATTTCCTGTATCCAGGAAAATCAAATCTAATTTAATTTTGTTTACATCTTTCAGCATAAGTTAGATAAGAGTTTTGGAAAATAAAATAACATAAACTTTTATTTTTATTGGTATAAAAATTAGACAAAAGATGGTTTTATAGATAGATTTTATATATGGTTACACATATATCAGAAAAAAGTAACCACCTATCCCTGAACACATTTTTTTAACACAATCAAATAATTGCTCCATTTTTTCCCGAAAATGATTTTCATCACCAAAAGTCGATGGTGCATACTGTTCGAACTGAAGTGTTTTGATTTTAATTTGGATTTTGTTGATTCTTGAATAATCCAAACTTTGGTGCTTGGTGTTTGTTACATATTGTTATTATTGGTTTATTGTTTTTAATAATAGACCTTTGAATCGACTGAGGAAAAAAATTTTGTAATACTCCCTCAAAATTTGAGGTTTTACGTTCCAAGATACGTAGAATCCAAATATCGAATAAAAAATAATCCGCCCCTACGCCGTCCGCGGCATTTCTCTGAGACTACTTTTCTACGAGACCGATTTTCTTGAGATTCTGTACCAATGTCACAGATCAGCCCACGGTGATCCTCGGAACTCGAAATTACCATCCGTCTGTTTGTTTAAAAATGGCGGCCGATTAGATATCTTATAAGCCCATAACTCGGCCATTTAAAAAGATAGCGAGGAAATGTAAGGTAACCGCCTCAAAATTTAAGGTTTTATGTGTATACATAGACTCCAAATATCGAATAAAAAAAAATCCGTCCGCAAAATTTTGAAGAAATGTATTGTGTTTTGGAATCAGCACAACAAGGCATTAAAAAAATAAAAACAAAAAATCTGTATAATTACCGATTAAAGATCTTATATACCCATAACTCGGCCATTTTAAAGATAGAGGTGAAATGTAAGGTGTTTTGGAATCAGCTTAGCAAGGCATTAAAATAAAAAAAAAATAAAAAAGAAAAATAATTTTTTTTTTCTTGTTCGTTTATTTATTTTATTACTTGCTGATTATCTTGTTCATTTATATTCTACTTTAAGATTACGAAGCTATGCTAATATTCCATGTAATATAATCCCTAAAGGGACATGTCTCATAATAAATAAATAATTTTTTATCATTTCCAAATTTCACACTGCTCAGTCTAGGCTGATAATTTTTATCTACTCGTGCTCAAGAAGTCGAGAGTTATTAGGCTCGGTTTATGAAATATTTTAAAAATTTCTGACAATGCTAGCTGTCCCCAGCAACACGGCCTTTTGTTCTTCTTTCAGGATATAATCAGCATGTCCCAATTCTCTGCAGTTTCTAATCGTCTCCTCTGGGACCAATCCGTTACTGAAAATGATAAAGGGCAACATTGTCTTCTTCAAGGTGGTATAGTTGCTTCAGTTTTTCGCGGGGCTGTTGACACTTTCTAATCTTCTCTCCAACCACTTTGTGGATATTGCCGTTTTTGGGAACTCCTATTTCAATTATTGTTGTCGTCTTTTCCACTTTTCGTAGAACAAGAATATCCGATTTATTGTTTGGTACTGTATGATCTGTGATTATAGGCAGATCCCAATAAATAAAGGGTGCTTTATCAGTGAAAATAGATTGCGGATTATTACGGTAGTAAGACTATAAGTCCTCTGTAAGGTTGTAACTTTTTGAAAGACTTTGCTGAATTACTTTTGCCAAGTTTTTATACCTTTCAAGATATTCCTTTCCTGCTAATATCGTATAGCCCATTGTTATATGTTGAATGGACGCTATTGCCACTTTACAAAGTCGGCATTCATCATTAATATTGGATTTTAATGCATGCTTGCGGTTTGAGTTAGTTGCCAGCATTTGGTTTTGTATAGCAAGAAGAATATCCTCTGTTTCCGGGAACAGTTTTCCTTTTTTAATCCATTCAACCGAGGCAGAAAGATTAATTCCTGTTGAAATAAGGGCTTTAGGGCTTTATAAATCCTATCGTGTAGCTGCTTACTACTCCAGTCTGCTCCAGAGTAGCTGCTTACTTTGGCTGAAATGCAAGATATAATGCTTATAATATTAAATTAAATAGAAATATTATATGCATGCACATCTCACGAAAAGGGACGCATTATTTTTAGTAGCTCACTGGCACCAAATATCTTAGGACGGCCATGGGAACAGTGAGAGATTATTTCTGGGACAGATTTTAGAATTTCATATATACCGGAATATTTTGAAAACAATGTTTTTGGTTTCATATAAGTTTCTGTCAAAGAGCAAAATCTGCCCAGAGTCAAACCTTGATATTTAAGAAATAGACTTTAAAAAAATCTCCCTTATTTGGTATAAAAACACTGCAATCCGGCCCCCTCAATAAATCGTATTTATTTTCGTTTTCCAAGTAATGTAAACGTCTTATAATTCCAATTTCCAAAAAAAAATAAAAATTGTTAACTCTTGATCTTTTCAAGAGGATAGGTGAGTGAGAGAGGAATCGTTTCTATGAATTTTGGTCGGATTACCCTTTTTTTTTCCTATTCAGCTCTCTTTAAAAAAAATTGTAAAAAAACTGTAACTATATTACTAGCCGCCAATATGGATTAATCTCAAAAATTAAGTTCGCTCATGATTGGCAAATCCGCGAAAGCAAGGTGTTTTAGGAAGAAAAACGTTACCGATAGCCTGTAGTGCAAACACAAAAGAATGTACCACAAGCGAACTTTTCAAGGAATGGGTAAAGATATGGAATAAAAAACAGCGAAAATTTTCAACTTTTTATTGATAATTTTACGACCCACAACACTACCACATCACTCAGTGATGTTAATCTTCTGAGTTTGCCTCCCTATACAACCTCTAAACTGCGGTCTCTAGACTTGGCCATAATTAACGCAAGGAAGTAGTGATCCAACTCTTAGAAAGCATCGAGGATGGGAATCACCTACCTCAAAATTAAGAAACTCCCATAACATTTCGAGATCTCGCCTGTTTTGACGAACATTTAGCGGGAGCAAGACGAGGAAATTTTGACTCCGTATGAAAAGGAGGTGAAGAAGAAATTGATGTGCCTACGATTAGTTCTTTATTTATTTATTCGGTTTAGTGCAATCATTATTGTATCCCGATCCGCAGATGTGTCGCTTGCCATTTTTTCCTGCCCTACAAATCCTCTTCTCGTAGACCTCTAGCTGCAATTTCTTCGTTGACATCAGCCAGCCATATTTTCCTTGGCCGCCCCTCTTTTTCCTTGATTCTGGCTGGTATAAGAAAAGGAATGGTAAATTCCTTTTTTTTTTTTATCAAATCTAGCACTTTGATTCCACAATACCGAGTTAAGGATCCCAATCATCTTTTTACCTCGAGAAATTTTCCTCTAAATATTTGAATTCACTGCTGCGTGGAAGATTCTAATTCCCAACAGTTAATGATGTACTCAATGAGTTAAAAGGCATGTATTCGGTTTTATGCAAGTTTATTTCTAAGTCCCATTTAGAGTATTCAATAAGTTATCTGAGCATATATTGCAGATCTTCAATCTGAGGCAATTACTAATTGATCGTCTGCAAATTCCAAGATAAACAAATTGTTCTCCCCGATCTTTACTTATATGTACCTACATTTCTCCTTCCATTTCTTGAGGGCTTGGCAGAATCGCTGCTTTAAGCTTTTGTTGATGGGGAATGATGAGGATAAATGATTTCCAATCTTTATTCTTGCATTAGCACCTATATAGAGGTTCTTTATCCCTTGTACTAGAACCTCACTAACACCTACCAAGGTCATTGCTTCCCATAGCTTATTCAAAGATATTGTATCATAAGTTTTTTAGCTTTGTTATGTGATATCTGCTTTTCCAACAGTTGGGCAACAGTGAATAGGTGGTCTGTTCACGAGCGTCCCGTCCTGAAACCTGCCTGTTCCTCGGGAATTCTTCCCTTTAGCTCGTACTCCATTCTATTTGTATTCAGGCTACCTGTTACTGCAATGCCCTGATAATTTGAAAGACCCCTTTTACCTCCTTTCTTGTGTATTGGGGTACTGTGCCCTGTCAGCCATTCTTCCGATACTTCTTGTTTCATGCCTAAAGTAAAATGATTGGACATGTTTTCCTTTAATTCAATTGGTCCCGCTTTTATCAATTCTCCGTTTATATTTCTCGGTCCCGGAGATTTTTATTTTTCATTCCTTTTAAGGCCCCATCAATTTCTTTCATTGACACAGGGTCGGCTGTAGTACACAATTGGCGTCCTGTTTGCTGCTTGGATTTTAAGTTAGAAAAATGCTCAGCACACTTTTCCAAAAGAATCAGTCGTGTTGCATATTTTTCTGTTATCGGTTTTTTGATATGCCTTAGATATCTCCAGGCATCCTTCGATTTCTGTCCTTGCAATGACCTATCAATATATTGGCAATGTTTGTCCTAGAAATCGTTTGTACATTTCTGCTTAAGCCTTCTAACCATCCTGTTTACCTCTTTATACTGCACCAAAATGTTCGCATTTTGTGAACTGAGCAACTTTTGGTATAATGTTTTCTTCTGTTTCACTATCACTGCTATTTCTATGTTCCACCAATAATTTTGTTACCTTATTTATCTTTAAAATATACTTAGTGCTTCAAAGGCAGCAGTATGGCATGTTATTTTTATATGTTCATATCCAGTTAGGGATCCTTCTTTATTATCATTTAGTAAACCTTTTACTACTAGATTCATGATTAGTTCTAAAATGGCGAAATAATACATCTACAACGTGTGTAATGTCTTAGCAAAATCGGATATTTGTGTAAATGTATTTTCTGTTCTGAACATGCTTAACGAATCTATCGATGAGACCTGTCGTCAAGGATCTCACCAAAAGAAAATAACCGATTTTTTTTTTCAAATGTGATACTTTTGTATCATCAACATTCAAATTAGGGATTGATAAATTATTTGCCACTTCTCTAATTTTGTTTCATTGAAAACTAGTTACGAATGTTAA
>OX411306.1:92558066-92648066 GCA_948150685.1 Rhaphigaster nebulosa | reverse complement strand
ATCCGTTTGCAACTATTTGTCTCCATGTTTTTTACTGAAACTAGTTGGAATAAATAAATAAATATGTATAAATGATTATGTTTTGTAATTTTTTTAAATCGCCCTTGGAACGGGATTTTTCAATAAGCACTTCTTATATTTTTATTTTTTTTTGTAATACATAATATATATATTTTAAAATAAAATAACTTTTTTTGAATGGTGAGATGTCAAGGATAAATTGATTAGCATAGATAGATTCATAGCTTATTAGTACGATTATTATCTTACGTTAATAATCATATGAAAGGCTGGTTGCCCCCAATTATTTCATTTAGACTTTAAAGAGTAGTTTTTAAAAATTGTTTTAGGAGGTGGTGGAAACATTGATTTTCTTTGAAAGCCAATTATACTTGTAAATATTGTCTCTTGTTTACTTTTAAACTTATGTATTTTAGTGTTAGCGTTAATATGCTGATTTTTTTATGATTACTAGAAGCCTATTACTACTTAATGTAAACGTAAACATTTCATTTAATTATCTCCGAGGAAAATGATACATACAGTTCAAATTCTGTAATACTTCTGAGTTTTTGGAAGACACTTGAAATTATTTTGGTCAAAGCATTGGTTTGACAAAGGATTAGATAAATCTAAAAAAGACTCGAGAGCGCTGAGGACAAGGTATGCCAAGGGGGAGGGGAGCTGGATATGGGCCCCCAGTCACGTAGGCACTGAGCAGGGCGGGGAGGGGAGGAGGATAGGACCACCAATTAGCAAATATTTACTGGGCCCTTCTCTCTGTCATTAGTATAATAACCCTACTATATTTCACATCTTTCATGACAATATTAACAATTTTACTGTCAGTATTAGACGTAGAGGTGAGGAGAAAAACGACATCGTTTACGAAAATAATCTTAAGAGACTGTAGAAAATGATATTTAAATATAAATTTAAAAATAGTCTTGCATGGGCGGATCCAGAAACTGTAATTAGGAGGGGCGCTAAAAAAAAGGGATTCCTTTGTGTTCGCATTTCGTGTTATTTAATACGTTAAAGACGTTCGTGTTGTTTAATTGATTAAATAAAAAATGTTATTTTTTACAGGACTGATATCCCATATTGTACTGTGTTTTATATTCAATATGTTTTTGAACTTCCATTTAATTTTCGTCAGAAAATAAATGCTCGAGGACATATAGTGCAGAAATAATAAGTTTAATGAGAAAGTTTCGGGGAATGATTGGTCCATACGAAAAATATCTTTTCCCAATCAAATTTTTCAGTTATAGTAAATAGTGATTTTAAAATGTGTAAGATTTTAATCAAGCATGTAATATAATAGTGCGATCCTTTATAGAGGAAAGTCCTTGATGTAATGAGGAAAATTCCCAACAAAAAGACAATAGTGAATTGAAATCCAAGCATATTTAAAACGTTTTTACTGTCCTTTCACTTGTTGGCACGAATATCAACATGGTTTGAAAAATAGTGATAAAGGCTACAGAAAAAAAAGAAGCTAATGGTTCGAAACATTGAAATTTTAATTTCGAAAAGAAAACAACGTATAAGAGTAATTGGCGTATTGGATGGAGTATTGGAGTTAACAATAATCTAGTTATACAATATTAATTTATAATAGTTAATAATCTATTGATATGTTAATTGTATAAATATTGGTTCCATTGTCGATGCCCTGAACAATGAGGTTAGACGCCGGCTAATCTAAAAAGCGTGGTTGACCCACTTGGTGCTGGTGTTATACAATAGTTGGATTGAAGCCGATTTCAACTCACTCCCCCACAGAATTGGCGTCAGATCAGGAAGAGCGTTTTAGTTTCAAATGTATTGATTCCGAATTAATATATATAAATTCGTTGGTTCTCAATTTGCACGGCTCTGAAGTAAGTTTCTCCCGATGGTTCCAACTCCCCACCTCCCGTGTCTTCACTTCCCGTCTGGATCAGCTTTCTTTCTGCAAGAGGAGTTGTACATAATCTGAATATTAAGTAGAGAGTTAATAAAACAATTTATAAATCTAACTTTCATTATCTTGTTATTCCTTTTTTTTCTGTACATTCCATTTATCTAATAGCAAACAGATAATGATGATCCGTCATCCTAATCAGTACAATTGAGATTATTGATTCATGTCATTTTTGCTTTCTATTTTTCAAAAACAACTTTTACTTTATTCTTTTTTAATTGAACATTACTATTGCAATCAACATAAAGGATAATTAATATAATCAGCTATCCTTGTATTCACCCTTTAAACAATTTCATTGAATATAAAGATTTACTCCCTTATTACACCAGTGGCAAATCATTAGCCAAACAACTTGTCCAATGTTTGTGAAGTTTGAAATGTAAAAGTACTAATATACAAATGGGGCAACCACGCATATGGCAAACCACTTGATCAATCGTTTGCCAAATGTTTGTGAAAATATGTGGTTTAAAAACAAAAGATAGGTAGAAACAAGAACGAATCAAAATAAAAGGTCCAATTAACAACTAAAAGTTATCAAATTATGAATCATTGATTATTTAAATATAACTTCAAAGTAACAACAATTATAAAACCCAATAATTAGGTAAAAATGAGAAATCCGTTGGGCAAACAGTTCGTCACTGGTGTGGATGGAACGCAATGGCAGATCCCTTTGAATTGTGATAAAAAACCATTCGGGAACGACCAACGCAAACATCGGCCAGTACTTTCACCAATGCTCCAACATTCACAGATACTGCGATTCACTACAGCGGCAAACGATTTGGCCCTGGTGTGGAGCCGGAGTTGTTTTCCTTACTCAGAATCTTAAAAAAATACGAGTGGGAATCACAAGGATGATTTTAAAAAATAAAAAACTTTAAAATTTATTTATTTATCTCACTTAGTTTCAGTGAAAAATATGGGAAACCTAAAACAGCAAACAATAGCTGACAAACGTAATTAAATACAATGAAAATAAAGATAGTAATAACCGGTATTTTTAACTTATACAAAATAACCTAATAAATAAAGTTATCAACCATTGTTTTATTTTTTTTCCCTTATCCCCCTCCAAAAATGGAAAGAAAGTGGCAATAATTAATAAACATTTTTTTTTTAAACCCCTCACGTCTCTTCTTTTGTTACGCTTCTTTTATAAACGCTCATTTAATAAGCATTAACTTAATTAAGTGTGTTTTGTGAACTTGCTTCCACTTATATCTAAGACGGATACATATATATATATATATATATATATATATATATATATATATATATATATATATATATATATACTTATATTAAGAGAGAGAAAGTAAGAAGAGGAGGAAGGTTTAAACTAACGCTTACAGAGATTCGTAAAATAAAGGTGGTTAAAAATAGAATATGCTTTTAACAACCATTATATTTTATCAATATTAACTAGCTCGTAAGAAAAATATTGTAAACATTTTTACAAAATATTCTTTAGATAAAAATAATAATAAATTGCTCTGTCGAAACGTTTATTTTTGTTGTAAAATCGAAATTCTTCTCGATCGCAATACTTCCCCTAACTGTATGTTTCATATATAGGTAAGGGAAAGTAAAAAAATAACCGCTTGCTATCATAGTAAACATCACAGAATATTAGCTAGTGATTTGAATGCAGATAACACCCCGTAACACTTAAGTCAAAAGCGGTATTGGTTCGAACACGGTCTGTTGGGGCTGTCTTTTATTCCTTGGTGAATCCACAAAATAGATTTTGATCTTCCCACTCAGGCTTTAGAAATGGTTAATAACTTGTAGAAAAACAATCCTCCCTATTTGGAAATTATAAGTTTACTAAATGAATATAACCTGAAATAACAGTCCACATTTAAAAGTTGAAATACTGAACTAAGTTGGTACTACTCTTCTTGTCCTAGTTGAAATAGTTTGTTAAGACAATAAACTGTAAACGATTTTTATATTGATATTGATACCCCTTTTTATTCAATATTGTAATTCTAAAACATAAAATACTTAATTTTGATTAGATATCATATTCAAGAAATATCTTTTAAGGGAGTAAGCATCTGAAAATCTGAGGAACTCAAATAGGTTGTTGGATAAGAAAGGGCTGTTATCAAATAAAATCCTTGTTCATTAAGGACCGAGATAATTTGTTCGGCTAAGAAAATTAATCACTGAGCCAAGATTGGAGGGGGGAACAGGTCCGACGAAAAAAAAGGAATGAATAATTAACTAAGCACCAAAGACTGAGTGAGGGAGGAGGATAAAGGAGGAAGGAGGAGAGGAGCAAGAGATGACGCAGTGAGCGCAGAGGTATCAGGAGTGCAGAGATTGGCAAGAGCTAGGGGCTGGGCCTTCGTCTGCGGTCCTGGGCGGAGGGGTTAGCTCCTACTGTCTCCTGCTCGCCTAATATAGCCCGCGTAAATTCTGCCATCTCCCGCCTCTCTCTCCTCTTCCCTCTCCTCCGCCATTTTCTCCCACCACCAAAGAATTGTTTATTTTCTCATTTATATGGTCACTATCTCCTTTTTAGTTAATTTAACTTTATCAAATAATGCCTAAGTGAAATCATTTTTTATTTTACATTGAATACATTATAATGGACTTTTTTTAAAGAGCAAATAAGAACAATTTCTAAGGTGTACCAAAAATGAAAAATTTTTTTTTTTAGTCTGTACCAAATTTATAAGAAAAAATAATTAGTCGGTGTCCTAGAAATAATGTATACACTGTTAACGCTTCTTAATTTTCTTTCTTTTCTGAGTAATTAAATGGGAATAATCAGGACCAGAACTTAGGGGAGAGAGGAAGAAATAAATGGAAGCAGAATTCCAGCAAATTTTTTTTTTAGGTTAAGCAAAAAGTTTTTTTTTTCTTTTTGATTGTTTTGACCGTAATTCAGTCAATAAAATGAGTTAATGTTTTGAGATGATGAGATCTATTTCGATATACTGTACGATCTAAACTCCGGTTATAAATCGTTTGACTTTTATTGAGGGGTGAAGTGAGAGATGGGATGGCAAAATTAGCCATCACCTATAATGCAGAGATAAATTAAAAAAAGGTTATAACTCGGAATTATTTTTCTAAATATTTTTTTTATAGTTGGCGCCAATCGATTTAAAAAGATACACCTTTTTATGACATTCAAGATCCCTGAAATAAATTATTTGGTTCCAACCAATGGATTTAGGGTTATCTGATGTCATAAAAAGGTTTAATTTTTGGACGAATTCGGGGACACAAAAAAAAATTTATTTAGAAAAATGTTTTGGAGGGCCTTTTAGCATATCGCGGCATTATAAACGGTGGTTCGTATCTGACCCGTTACTTCATAATTACAATTTTTGAGCCAAGTATATAATAATCCACAAATATTAAAATTAATTATTCTTTATCAAAATTAAAAAAAAAATGAAATTACAGATCATATTTAGTCTTTTCAATTTTTTTTCAATTTCAATTATTGTTTTTATTAAAGATCATACGTAATAAGATTTTTTTTAATTACATACTAACCTAAAGGGACACAATTGTTTGTTGCTAGCATGAATAAAAAAAAATTAAATACCGCGTAAAAAGCAAATTGTATAAAAAGGAGAAGAGCAGGATGTAATAGCAGTTTTCGTTATTTATATTTATTTAATTAATCCATTACCTAATAAATACAACATTTAATTTAAAACCTAAAAATGAATTAATAATTGAAAATAAAAAATTCAAACCGAGAATTTGGGTCATTCCACACGAAATCAACCAATAAAAAAATAATTGGGTCTTTTTTACTTGGCTAACGCAAATCACTTTTCGATAAAAACTTATAATTTTGGTTTAAATTGTTTTTAACTTTTACCGATTGGGTTATTTACTGTGTACGTTCCAGCGTGTTTAGATACTAAAAAAACAAACAAAAAAAAAAACGAAACTTTTGCAATTATCTGCTACATTAGTTTAAAAGACTACTTACTGTTGTTGTTGTTAACCTTTTATTGTGTATATTAATTTCCAATAAATACTTTCAATGTTGCCAGTTTCATTTTTTGTTGGTGAAAAAATATGTACCTATTTATTTCTTTATTTGAAAATGAGGTTATGACGATAGTTACGTTAAAAAGACCCAAATAATTTTAGACTGGAGGTTTTTCAAAATGAGCGAAACTTGGTATTTATGTTCTATGCATAAACATAGTCGAAAATTCAAAATTTCAGGTTTATCCCATTTTTATTTTTTGTTATAATTAAAAAAAAAAAAATAAAAAATCTAATGTTCTTAACACATTTTGAATCACATTGAAAAGCTTCTAACTCCAAAACTATCTGACCTACAAGGTTCAAAATAATAGAATTATTTTCAGAATTAGATGAGCTTTAATTTTGTACGTTTTTTGACTTAAGCAAACCAATCTTAAAATGTTAAAAATTTACAAAAATTTATCTTTTCAAAAATTCAAAAACGAAATATTTGAAAAAAAAATGTATGTTATGAGAATATTTAGGCAAAATTTCAAGATGGGTTTTTGAGGGTTCTGTTATAAAATAAATAAAACCTTATATTTTTATGCCAAGTATTTTTCAAAATTAAATAGATATAAACTGTATTTGTCATATTTAAAAAAAAATAAATATAATTTTCTTATTATTTTATTTTTCCCATTAATTTATTTTTTATTATTTTATTATATTATTTTATTTTTCCATTATTTTTCAGCCATTAATTGGTGAATGAGCCTCCACAAAACCTTTTTTTTTTTTTTTACATGATCCCATTGGTATAATTGATGTTAAATTAAATTTGGTATCTTCATTCATATATTAGCATTATCCATATATTTTTTAAGTAAACATATTTATTTAAATTGAACAAATTAACCACACAAAGACATGAAATATATATTTTTTAAAAATTCTTAATTTCGATTTGGAGTTTAAAAAAATAAACCTTTTTGATAAAAAAAATATATATATGATTAATGTTAATATAAGAATGCATATACCAAATTTGATGAAGGTATCTCAAAGGGATCAATTAAAAAAAATATATATTTATCTCATTCACCAATTAATGGCTGACGAATAATGTGAATAAATTAATAAACTTTTAGCCCTCTTTTAGCAAATTAAATTAATTTTTTTTTTAAATATGATATATACATTGAATCTCTATTTCAGTTTGAAAAAAAAAATGGCATAAAATATACATACAGGGTTTTATTTTTTTTTATAACAGAACTCTCAAAAACACGATCTTGAAATTTTGCCCATA
Organism: Rhaphigaster nebulosa; assembly: GCA_948150685.1. Lineage (NCBI taxonomy): Eukaryota > Metazoa > Arthropoda > Insecta > Hemiptera > Pentatomidae > Rhaphigaster > Rhaphigaster nebulosa. The sequence goes on along the minus strand of OX411306.1, from coordinate 92,640,828 downwards.
CATTATAATAATATGCACATGTAACATATATTTATTTTTAAAAAAAATTTCGATTTTAAGTTTTTGAAAAAATAAATTTTTGGAAATTTTAAACATTTTAAGATTGGTTTGGTTAAATCAAGATGCATATCAAATTAAAGCTCACCTAATTCTGAAAATTGTGGCACTATTTTGAACTTTTTAGGGCAAATAGTTTTGGAAGCTTTTCAATGATTCAAAAAGTGTCAAAAAACAGTCCACTTTCGATAATGTAAAAATTAATAATTCAAAAAATAAAACTGGAATAAATCTGAAATTTTGAATTTTTTATCCTAATAGTACGTTTGTCCTAAAAATCATTGGATTCTGAGACATTAAGTTCCAGACCATTGGTCGATTTGTCAAAGAATGACCCATTTAGGTCTTATTAATGAAGTTATTAAACAACGATTGGTGATATCGGCATCGAACCTTCGGGTTCGATAATAATATTGCTAAAATAAATCAGTTTAAAAAAATCGATTTGATGCTATAAATACTATACGGCTTTTTATTTATTATATATATATTTTTTATGATACGATAAGGTTATTATATTTTATGAAAACACTTAACGAGATGCTTACTTCGACCCTCAGCAATCTGTTGAATCATTAATTAGGAATATTGTGATAGCAATTTTTTTATTTTTTTTTTTGTGCAAGTTCGTAAACAATGAATGATGTCTTAATGAGATTAGATAATGCGATACAATACAACTCCAACTAGATTCGTGTTAATTGACAAATCATGCCATACCACCATGCCACACTGCGTTTGATAACCAATCAAAGTAAAGTAATTAACCAGATTATTGAGCAATCAAACAATCAATGTTGCGTGGTTCAGAGCTGATTGTTGAACTACTAAACCTTCATTTGGAACGTAGATACCGTGTCTTCTCACACTTTTGCATACATATACGCTTATTAAATTTGGATAGATTATCTTACAATTAATTTTGGTACATAAAATGCAATGCCTAAAGTTTTCTCACTGTAATAAATATTTAAACTGAATGATACATGAAAATTTTATTATAAAATTAAAACGGGATCTTCTCACTTTGGAATCATAAACAAAAGCATGTCAATTAGCAAAAATACATCTTATATATATATATATATATATATATATATATATATATATATATATATATATATATATTATGTATATATTTTTAGCATACTAAAACTTTTTAATTTATTTTTATAATCATAAAGTTAAATTTAAAGAACTTTAAAAAATACGTAAAATAATTTATATTGTAGACATATAATTCAAAACGCATATAAGTAAAATTACAATTTCCAGGTTTGATAAGTTCAGATTGAACACTAATGAAAATAAATTTATAGTCGATAAGAATGAATTATGCTTAACTTACGTGACCACCTTTCATATGGCATTGTGTCTGTTGGTGGACTCTTTGTATAAATAAATAAATAATCTGCACTGTCAACTATACATCAACACAACTTTAGTGATACAATACATACTAAGTTGTTATATAAAGCTATCCGTACTTAATAAACTTAAGGATACTCCATGTGTTGTCCAATGAAAAGACTGTGAAATGAGACAAATAATGGTAGACATTTATTTATAGAAATCCGTGCAGATAAACCCAATTGTCGGTTCTGGATTCCTCACCGTAGGCAAACAAACTAAAATATATTCGTAGTTGTAATTGTATAATAAATAAAATAATGTAAAATAAATACATAATTATAAATATAAACATACATAATTTTAAATTTAAATATTAAAGAATGCATGTGTTCAGTCTTGTAACTAACTAGTCAAAAGAGAATCAATAATGTACTAATATATAATTTAATATAAGGTATGTAACATAATATATATCCACAGTGATTTAAATGCTTTCGAATACTATCATCTGCTTCAGAGTGAATTCAGAAATTATTGATTCTGAAGCATTCTAAATATTTTAATTTTTTTTATAAGGCTGACCTTTATTCTTTAATTCAATTACCCTAAAAACTCCTGTCACGCTATATCAACTAAGTGAACCATAACATTTTACTCATCACACCGTTTTCTCAGCACCGTTTTGCACGGAATCTATTGAATAATAACAAAAAGTTATTATTAAATCTTTGCTTCCAAAAGTTTTGTTTTAATTTATAAATAGAAATTCTTAACCAGCTAAATGCAATAATCATTTATATATATATATATATATATATATATATATATATATATATATATATATATATATATATATAGAGAGAGAGAGAGAGAGAGAGAGAGAGAGAGAGAGAGAAAGTGAGTGAGAGAGAATTTAATATAATTAAATTATTTCCGTTTACAATAGAGTGGACAGAAAAAAACGATTTTTATTATTTTTTTCAAAGCGTAAATACTGCAAAAAAAGTCGCGAATTAGGGAGATAAAAAAATAAGAAAAATAAAAGAAAATCAATTCGTACCTTATGATCGTGCATGGGCTCCAATAATTGCGAAACTTAGCTAACAATCAAATTTTTACGATATTTATTCATGTTTTTCAATTTTATCCGAATTTAATAGCTCAAATTGTTATGTATTGGAACGATAAAAATTACTGTTAAAATATTATTTGAGTTCATCGATGTCTTAAGGCCAAGCATTGCCTTCAAAGTTGATGAAAATATAGAAAAAAGTCATAGAAAAAAGATAGGCAGTTATAATATAAAACTATTTAACAGCTTACAGCTTTTTTTTTATCTCGTTTATAACACTTGATTTTGAAATATTTTAATTTATGTAAGTTAAAATATTTAAAAACAAAAAATTTTAGAGACTCAATAATAATGTCAATAATAAGAAGCCTTCCCGAGACTCAGTCCTGCGAACCTCTCCTTCACGAGTTCCACACTAGCGATGCTGGAAAAATATCGATATTGATAATTCTTTAGAAAGATTCATTATTAAAAATAATAAACTTTAAAAAAAAACTGCCATATTTTAGCAATTTCTGTAAAAATTTTCTATCAAGAACTGTCTACTACAGGAGTTAAGAAAATTTCATGTGCCTATTATAGACAAATTTTAGATCTTTTGAATATTTAATTTCTTTATGTTCTAGTTAAATTATAAATTTATTAAATTATAAGTTACTTATATAAATTCAATGCAAGAAACCTTTGAGGGGACACACGCGATTAAAAAAATTACCCCTTTTTTTGTGATTTTTTAAAAGTTTATAGGCATTTGTGTTTTAAATAATCCACGACTGTTATGCGTGTTATACTTGAATTCTAACTAGCGTGTATAAAATTTAAATTATTTTTTATTTTTAATAAATCAACTATACTCCTTTCGTTGTTATGCCTACACTCTTGCTGATAAATATCTCTTGTAACGATTTACAAAAGCAATGTTAATCATTAGATTTTCTTACAGCCGAGTGGGAAAGTTGCCTAGCGATTGATCAATCATTGCCCGGCGGCCGGTGATTGGGACAAGAACAGAAGCCGGCACTAACGGTGTTGCCCTGATACTTTTGCTCATTAAAGTCCTGCAATAAAACTTAATGGAACTCTCTACTCGTCGGATCTTCTTCATTTCTCTTAAATACATCCGAGGCGGGAGGATGAGTCTTTCTGTTATATCCTTTCTCGTGCGGGGGTTCGTCGAACTCGTTCTTCTGGAATTCCGTTGAATTAGCTTTGCTGTACTAAGGTAGGAAGGAGATGCTCATACTTTTTTGTTCTTAAACTTAGCAATGCCGTTCCCAAGAGATGACTTTTTTTACTAATCATTAAAAATCCTAATTTGGTTTTAATGCAATCGGACGATGCGCTTGTTAAAACGTGAAACAAAACAGTTAAAATCTTCCGGTACGAAAGACCTTTGATTGGAAGTTATCATCACATACATGGTTAATAGATAATAATTAAAAAAAAAAAAATTACCAAATATCTGTAACAGTCGTGAAAAATTCGACAATAAAAAAAAAAGTCGATTTATTAAAACCGATTTTGGAATATTAACATGATTTTTTAAGTTGAAAAACATCGAATTATCGCAGATTACAAAATCACGGTATAGTAAGAAAAAGTACACATTTTAAAAAAAACAATGATTTTGAATTATTTACTTTTTCAAAATTGGCAGATTATTATTATTAATGCTCTCAATATTTATTATGGTATCCAGTTTATTATTTTTTGAATAGAAAAAAACGATGTTTACTGCAAAACCTTAAAAATGTCTTAGCAGTATAGTTTTTCTGCAATTAAAAAATCCCAAAAAGTTAGTTTACTTTAAGAACTTACGAAAAAATATTATACTTCAATTATAAAAGCGATTAGTTAAAGACAGAATGATTGGGAAATTAACTAGATGTGTTAATATCTGTTATTAAGCCCCTTACACCAACGTGAAAATTTGTCTTTACTTCTAATAAAAAATTAATTGACTTGTAGTTGATTTTATTTGATGATTAATATCATGAATAGTTAGTTGATTTTGGTATAAACATTTGATTTTTATTTAAAATTAGTCAAACATACCAAAAATTGTATTATTTTTTAATGTATTTATCTTAATATATTTTTTTTATAAGTATTTTTTTTTTAAGCTAAGATAATAGTTGAGCTTAAAAAAAAAAAATATTTGTAAAATTTATTTCAGCTAATAGCTTTGAAATTTATATTCACAAATATGGGTAAAATTATTATTCACGTGGCATATCTTGGCTACTCGTGGAATAGATACACACACTTTGATTGCTATACAAAAAAATAAAAACAAATAGTTAACATTAAAGGGAAACCGAGTATAGTGAAAGTGTATTTAGTTAAAACTGGCCGTATCTTCAGTTTCTCCCTGATTTTGACCTTTGGCCTGAAGGCGAGGACTGATTATCAGCTGCGTTTTGTTTGTTTGTCCTCAATAAGGCATTTCTAAAATTTTAGGTAATTTATTCCGCCTTATTAATAAGCTTCTTATTAAAAAATATCAATATATAAATGTTAGTCAATAGACAATAGTTAAGTATTGACACGCCTTTTAGACGATAAGAAACTTATATATTGTAATATAAGTTGTAGAAATGATTGGGAGGATTCTTAAATAAACTGTCACTTTCGAAATATGGAAAAATTAAAAGAAAACAAATTTACGTTCATGGAGAGTAACCTTGGACCCTATAATAGTGTAACATCAGTGCAAAATCTGACTTGGTTTGCAAGTTTTATGATTTTCTAGATGCTTTTAGAAATGGAAAACCCTTTTATGCCACAAGAGTTACTCATTAAAAACTTTTTACATAATTTTTTCAATTTTGTTTTTGCGTTATTGTCAACTAGGACTTGTTGCCGATTCACAGTATTCAACATATTCGTTTTGGATTGAAAATAATTAGTGAACATTTTCGAAATTCATTTCGGACAGAATGCAACTCACGTGAAATTTTCAAAAGATATTTTGTTGACAAACATATTGTTTTTAGGCGATTTTAAATAATTAAATATCTCGGAATGTATTCTGCTTTGAGTCGAACTCAATGCTGATTGATTGGTTGAAAAAAAAAAATGAAAAAGCTTCTAGAAATCTCCGAACAGCCAAAGTGACAGCTTATTTGAGAATGCTCCATGATTCTTTCCTTTAGATTAGAAAAAAACGATGTTTACTGCAAAACCTTAAAAATGTCTTAGCAGTATAGTTTTTCTGCAATTAAAAAATCCCAAAAAGTTAGTTTACTTTAAGAACTTACGAAAAAATATTATGATTTAATTATAAAAGCGATTAGTTAAAGACAGAATGATTGGGAAATTAACTAGATGTGTTAATATCTGTTATTAAGCCCCTTACACCAACGTGAAAACTTGTCTTTACTTCTAATAAAAAATTAATTGACTTGTAGTTGATTTTATTTGATGATTAATATCATGAATAGTTAGTTGATTTTGGTATGAACATTGCGACATCCCTCTCATTCACATCACTTATATTTTAGATTAATGTTCTCAGAAAAGTAAAGTACCTCTTTAAAATTTTGAAATATCATGATATTTTATTACTGTTATAACCTGATGAGAGGCACTAGGAAACCCATTAAAATAAAAATTGTTAATGGGGTAAAAAAATTTTAAACGAATTATTGCCTTACGCCATATGATGAAATAAATTAATATTACTTTCCCTTATTTTTTTATATGAAATATATAGTAAGGAGGAGTATTTCGATCCTGAAAATTTTAGAATTCGAGTTTTCAACGGTCCCTGAGACCAACTAACCAATTCTCGCAAAATGGTCTGTGTGTATGAGAACAGTCTACCTCAAAAATGAAAAGTTGTACGATACTGAAATTACGTATTTAAGTAAGGCACATGCATGTGATGTTACAGAAATTATTTCGTCAAAATCGACTAACCGGAAGTGCCACTTTATATGATCGATTTTACACTTGTTTACAATTTTCTCGAAAACAGTACTAACGATTTTGATGAAACTTGTATAATGTCTTCTCCTTAAAGGTCTTTAATTTTTCATGTATGTAGTATATCAATGAGAAAATGCAGTGAAAAAAGTTAGATAAAAAGAAAATTTTATTTACGCATAATTCAAACATTATTTTATGATAAATCATGTGTGAAATCTCATGAAAGGTGATTAAATTCTCTAAAATACAAAAAGGAATCATCGAAATCGGACCGGAATTAGCAAAAATACAGCATATCTTATGAGTACTACAAGACTCAACATGGATAACCGAGCGTATCCGAAAGGAGACGGATGCGACCGAACCTCCTCCATCCAATCCGCCAATCTGTTGTCAACAATACGCTCTGTAATAATGTAATCTAAGAATACAAAAGCAGAAATTAATTTAATAATTTCTACTTTTATATTATTTAATGGAAACCAAATTTTTCCATAGAAACTAAACCGAAACTTTTAAAATATATTTTCCACTTGACAAACCTAAAATATATAGATAGTGTACAGAATTGTCGTACCAAAACTGTTTAAAAAACTGTTTTATTGTACTTATGTGAGAGAAGATGTGAAGAAGTGAATGCTGCAGAGTTTAGTTCAAGTATTGTTTATCTGAACTCTTTAAAATTATATTAAAAAGATAATTATTATAGGACGGTAAGGGGAAGTTAAAGATTTTTTTTTTTAATATGCATTTATCAAAGAAAGAGTAGGAAATTTTTATACTATGGAAAAATTAATTGGCTATGGAATTAGAACTACTGACAGGTTAGATAAATCTATTATTACGAAAAGCAGCCGTATTTACAGTACTGTACTACAACTTGATATGTGCTTTGACGAATGCAAGGAACTTGTTGTGTGCGTCCAGCAAACGGTAAACAAACAGGTAATGTCTATCATTGCTATTACATACACAATTCAGAAAAAATTAGAGATCCAAGCAAGGATTCTCTCTAGTTACCCGGCTATCATCCCCGATAGTTTTTAAAAATATAAATATTTAATAGGAGGTAGCGAAAAGTTATTCTAGTCTAATTTAGCAGAAAAGCAATGCCGGATGCTTCAATTTTAGAAGTTCTAAAAAGTCCTTTGAGTACATTTAATATCTTTTTCATTATTTTTTTCTTTCAATTAAACTTTAATATCCAAATATAATATTTCTTTACATTTCTTTTTAAGATAACTTTCTCTTTTCCTGGCAGTTTATGATTTACTTTGAAATAGAAAGAGAAACCAAGGATTAGAAATAAAATTAAGCTGAAAGAGCCCGGTCGTTCAATGAGGGATACTTCAAAAGTTCAACCTACTCAAGTCTTTCCACAGGGAAGGTTAATTAATTATACAGTTGGTATAAGGAAAACTGAAAATCCCTGCCATTTAGCATGCGTGCCTTGTTACTCAATACAGACAGGTAAGATATAAAAATAAGGATATTGGGTTAACCGAAAAATAATATTTCTCCACATCTTTAACATTTTTTTTTCTGATGGATTATTCTTATACATGATTGTCTACGTTAATTGATCTACTTTCACACAGTAATTTCTTTTACGTGACGGTTTCATTTTTAAAATATGGCATTTAATCGGCAAAGCTAATAAACAGGAGATCTTGATCATATTATTTTTTATTCTTAACTCACTATTGTCTCGTCCGTCCGTTGCTTCATTTAAGTCTGTCTTAATGGCCCATCAGTGAGAGAAATAAACACGCTTACAAACCTTGGCGTCGTAGTGTAAGATTGATAAATGCAATATTAAACCATAGAAGTTAATAAAATGGAAATAATAAGGGGCCAATTAATGTTTTAATTAATGATTTAATTTAATACATAATTTTTTAATAACTAAAAAATTTCACGGCACCCTTGTCGAGTAATTGCGGCACCCATTTTGAAAACCACTTATGTTTTATGTTCACCCTATTCCAGAAAAAAAAAAAAATTGAAATTTCCCAATCAGACAAAACGTAATTAAATATTTAACACGAAAAAATGTATATTCTAGATTACATATTATTTTACTTCGAGATTTTAGTTGATATCACTTTTTCTTTCCAATCCGTATTCATTTAAAGTGATACTTCGAAATTATTATTTCCTTCTTTCGAATGGCAATGTTGGATAAGTGACTTTTGCTCAAATAAATTTTAAAAAATGAATAATATGGCTGATAATTTGGAAATTGCAAGACCGCTTTAATCAAATACAGAAAATAATGTAGGTTTTTTTTTATATTTATATATATATATATATATATATATATATATATATATATATATATATATATATATATATATATATAAATGTTTTACAAATACCCCAGATAGTTATAAAAATTGTTTTAAGTATTTTTATGAGAAAAGAAGTGATGGGGTGGTGATCCAGACGCTCTTTCATCTTGAAAAATGTTAAAATGATGGAGAGGGTTTGGTGTTAAGAATAATTGTTAGATATTTCAGCGATTTTTGACCAGCAGCCAGAATTGAATATGATTTAAGATTTTTGGTGCCTGTCCAGTGCGATCTGTAATTAGGGTTGAGATTTATTTATTTTTGACCAACACGAGTTCCTTTTTAATACATTGATTGGTCAAAATATTAGGCTGATGATAAGCTTTAAATTAGTAATCTGTCATATTGCAAATTGAATAACTCTACCGTTTGTCCGTTACGCGATTACGACCAGAGACGTCTATAGATTTTCTTCAAAGTTGTCACAAATGTTCCTTGAAGTCAGAAAAACGACTTTTGTGTAGGATTTTTTATTATTCATTTCCAATTGCTTGAATTATATAATTTGATTAACTAAAATTCATGCCGGTGCCGGGATTCACTGTGTTTGTGAGTAAGTGCGTTAACCCCGCTCCCCTATATATACATATATATATATATATATATATATATATATATATATATATATATATATATATATATATATATATTCAATATAGAATTGAATGAGATTTGACTGGAATAAATTACCGCGGCTCGCTTGTTTGGTAGCGTTACCCACTTTTTCGTTCTGTTTTTCCCTCCAGCATACTTGGTTTTTTTTTTACTAAATAAGAATTTCGCTGGGATGGTAATGGACTACACCAATCAATTTCTGAGTCCCAAAAACCCTTATTCCTGAACTTAAGAAAAATCCTTTCGCGGGATTTCAAGATGCATTTTTCAGACGTATAGACAGAAATTACTTTAACTAGAGAACAGAAGACCTTGCGATAAAATTAATTTATAATTTGCTCTTTATTGCAGCACGAAATGCCAAACCTTCGATTTGAGACATTTTCGTTCCTCAATGTTTCAATTTCTTTTAGTAATTACTGGATTGCAGAATGTTTTGGGGAATGTCTGTTCAAATTGCTTTTAAATGATACGAAGGCACCATCTTGGATCGGATTAAAATAATAAAAATACATATACATCGTTTTCAATTTGAATAAAATCAAACGACACGTTAGGTCGTAATAGCGTAACAGACAAAAGAAATTCCAAACTGCCGAGTTGAAACAGTACCTCACCTGCGCTCGGTCAATTATTTTCTTTTTACAGCATATTTGCTTATTACTTAAAATGATGGCGAATTTAAATATTTCAAAAGAAGTATTCTTTTTATACATACCTAAAAAATTTGTTATAGACCATTGAAAAGTTCTTAAAGGTACGCTAACTGCTTTAAGGAGGAAACACCAACGTATTTTTTTTAATAAAGATGAAAAAGTAAAGATGTGAAGATGACGGAAGATTGGTTTTGAGGTGAACCTGAGTTATTGCGATCATTGAACCCAGTCAAGAAATATATCTTATTAAGGCCATTATCAGTTAACCTTCAATGTGTTAGATATCACCACTTACACTTACACTTACATCACATTTATATTCTTTTCTTCTTTTAAGTCTACTTATTAAAAATTTATCGTGCATAAATGCTTTTTTAGTACATTGATCATTATCAATAGACGTTAGCAAATGAAATACAAAACCTAATCGCCATGAGATTGGTAAGGAGGTAAACGCAAAATTTATGGAATTTTAGATAACCTACTTCAAACTGCGGAAATTGTGGTAATCATTTTACCCAAATAGTTACTTTTGATAAACTTTTGTGTAAAGAAACTGAATTTCAGATCCAAAAGAGTTCAATGCTTTAGCGCTATTATTCCATACGAGTAGATGCGTTGGGATCTCAAAGAGCCCTGTTTTATCTTCCACACGTGGGCGGGGTATTGAAGCGGGTTCGGCGATCCTCAGACCGTGTGTAAATAGTTTGTAAATAATATGCATAAGTATGGTAGTTATTTGTATACTTATTTTACTATTATTTTTTAGTTCCACTTACCAATATATTTTATGTTCTTTATTTTTCATTACATTATTTACTTATTTTGATTGTTTTTATTTTTATTTAATATTTAATATTTATTTATTTTTATTTTTTGTACGAATGTAACAATAATTATCACTATTATCTATTGCCGAAGATTGTGGCAGATTGTAATGTGTGTCAATAGAAAAAAAAAATAGTTAAAAAAAAATTACAATATTTCATAATATAATTGGGAAAATTAAAATATTTAATATAGTTGATAAATCCGGTCAAAATTGTCAAGAAATTTTAAATTTTGCACCTCCTATAAATTATTCTAGCAACGTCCTCGATGGTTGGAATAGGCAAATCGCTGATAAATCAGCTGAGAATAACCATGATATTGCATTGAGAAAGCAGTTAAGTTCGTTATTGATCAGGGTTTTCTCGTTTAAAAATCGCAAGTCTTTAGAAGCTTTTAGTGAGACAGATAAGGAATAAGAATAAAATGTTTAATGTGAAAAATATATCTGGTTCCTTCATTATTCTTTTATATTTTGTTTTACAAATGATCTGAACGAGACGATTCTTGAATAATTTATACGGCTACTATAGTTTATAAATATTAAATTTAAAGAAATCTTAATGAACGATTATGCTGTTTATACAGAAATTTCATACAGATAGTTTCTTCAGTGGTGAAGTGCGTTAATTTTCAATAAATACCTCAACTACTTTCAATGCCTCATTATTCCAGAAAAGTGGTTTGAAGTCATTTACATTGGTAGTATGGCTAGTTCACTTTGACAATCAATTGTTACCTCAAACCGACAAAATAACTTACATAGGATTTACGTTTGATAGGAGACTGACACGGGGCCCACGCGTCAAGAATAAAAACCAAACTTTAAAACTGCGACAGAGACTTGTATATTCCCTACTTCAAGACTCTCTAAATTACCACTCAGACAGAAAATTAAAATCTATTTGTTAAAACCTATATGGACCTACGCATGCCAAATTTATGGGTTTGCCAAAAAAAAAAAAAAAAACACTTAAAAAAAGATATCCAAAAGATTTTTGGACTACATGGATCCGATAGCAAAAATGTATATGATATATACATTAGCGACAAGTGAAATTCCAGAAACTTGGCGAAAGCTGAAGAGGAGATGGTTGAGGGATCTCCTAGTCAAACCAGTAAGATATTAGGAATACTAGAGATTACACTGCTCATGTCTTATCATGCCATTAATTATTATAACTTCACATTCGCTGAAGTGATATCTCCAATTTCAAGACTAAAAAATGAATGAAAAATATTATCAACGATTAATGAATTGTTTTCAAAGTGTTGACAATTATATTAGATGTTCCACATGCTTAGGTTTTCCCGTATTTTCTAAACAATCCGAAGCGACCGATTCAGTATTGAAGGTCAATTACTATACGAAATTGTTAATTTTGCTCAAGTTATCAGATAGGAAAGTTACTTCTCTATTAAAATGAGGAAAAAAAAGCTACCTGCATTACGCTACTTGCCATACGAATAATGAAAAAACGACAGTTGAAAAAACGACACTACTTTTGGTGTCAAGGATGATGTGTTAAATGCCCCATTAACACCTTTCACGATCCAAAATCTAATTCGTTTCCCGTTACCGCTTCTTATTACTGGATTAAGGATTTAACAGCTGTTGTTCGATTTTTTGGTTTTAAAAACTTTTACATGAAAAAAAAAGGATTTTTTTTTCCAATGTCAATTATAGTATCTACTTGGTTTTTAATTGACATTGATCAAAATTTTTTGAGCGATTCTACATTGAAAAACTTTCTATGCATATAAAAAACTATTGCATTATCTTAGATGGTCTGGGTAAAAAAAGGTGATTACCATATAAAACACGCAGGAACATCACTGTTAAAACAAATTGCGTAGTTAGAGAACCTTTACCGCAAATAACGCAATAGAACAGCCAGAAAGAACGCTGCAAAATTTAATTATTTCATAAAAAAAAAAAATTGGTCTCTCTGATATTTAATATTACTTTTTCTTTCTCTTTGTCTACGATAACATTTATAGCAGTGTTATAAAAGTAATATTTACTATTTCTAGAACACAAATATTGTTTTTTTATTATAATATGTACATGGATAAGAACCTTTTACGCCGTATTTATGTGCAATATAAAAACATTATTTGTGATCCAGAAATAGTAAATTTTAGAGTGATCCATTTTACAAAAAAAAAAAAAAAAATTGAATTTTAGAGCGATCTGAAGGATATTTGACTTATTTTTAACTAAGCTTTTTTTGATGATTTAAATAATCATTCATATATCAGGAACTCTTTGAATAATTCAAACCAAAGTTGGGGCGTCGGTAAAGGTTCTTAAAATACGCAATTTGATTAAGCAGTGATGTTCCTACATGTTTTAGAACCAACGTTATCCGCAAAAACTCCAATTTGGTTTTTATATGGTAATCACCTTTTTTTATCCAGACCATCTAAGATAATGCAATAGTTTTTTATATGCATGGAAAGAAGAAAGTCTCCTTTTTTTAACAAGTCCAAAAACGTCGATATCGAGTAAACTGAAGAGGAGATATAGAGCTTCAAACCCAAACGTAATTTTGTGGCTTTAAAAATTTTGAGCACACTCGGGACTGAAAAAAAAAAAATGTTTTTTGTTTTCGATGATTTTTTCAACATTAAGGTTTATTGATATGCTGAATCTAAATCTGCAATCATTTTTTGTGTGAAAAATTCTATGAGACTAGTTTACTTAAAAATGAATTATTTTTTAATGTTATATTTTTCCTTTAATATACTCTAAAAAAACAAATGTTTAGCTGATAAAATCATGTCGATATCATTCTCCAAACACGAGATATAAAATAAAGCACTTTCAGCATGTTTTGTTTTTTTTCTCAGCTCCTAAGACCCATTGTATGAAACGGAAGGATATGTGCCAACTTTTTTCCTTGCACTCCCCTTGTGAGTTGAGCGGAGGAAGGAAGATGTGCTGGAAGCGGTAGTTGGTGGTAACAGAATCGAACAACAACAAATCTATTAAATAATTTGATAACAGAAATATATTAAGGATAATTAAAATAAGATGAAAAAGTAAATAAATATAGACAGTATAAAAATAAATTTATTGGAAAAATACAACACTGGATTAAGAAAAATCTTTATTAAACTCTATGCCGAAAAAATAAAACAAAAATGCTGAAATGCAATCGCATCAGATTATATAATCTAAAAAAATAATAAAATTTTATTGAGGCTCAATTAAATACGGTAATAAGTCATAATGTACCCAGAACTGGAACAGCCTATTCCACCAAAATGTATCCTCTATAAACCTCTCCAAACCGAATTTAATTGAAAACCAAATTTAAGAAACAGGACCTAATACTCCCCTTCCATACCCTTCTTATTTCAACCAAGACTTGGGAGAATCAAGTTTTTGAATTTTACACTGATAATCCTATAATAATAGTTTGTGTCCCTTATCCTGAGTCCCTTGCTATAGAGATGTATAAATCGTCAATGTAGTTAGAATATGTTTGGGAAAAATATTCCAACTACATTGACTATTTTTCTTAGTGTCCCCATATCGTCCATATTCAAGTGTCCCATTAACCTAAATACATTCAAATATTACAGTACGTTAAATTCACATTATTATACATAATATATATTATTATATATAATATATAAATATATTTACCATTAACTTTATAACTATAATCTTTTATATTTATGCTTTTATTCATAATACCCTCCTATTGTACATATACATGTACAAATTTTATTATTAATTTTTTTAAGACAAGCCAATACTCTTCCCAATTTTTGCCCATTAATTATCCTAAAGTGACTCTTTTCTTTATTTTTATGTTTTTTTCATTCAGCCTCAACTAATATTTATTTGCCTGATCTTTTTTTTTTAATTTACTACTTATATTAATCCTTTCTGTAATTAAATTCATCATAATTAAAACATTGCAAATCTTCAGATAAACAATTAACTACTTAATATAAGATAGATAACACATCGAAAATAAAAAGTTCATAAAAGTAAATATTTTAGTGATATTTATACTTAATTTTTTCCCTCCAAAACGATTGATATTTTAAATATCTCCTTAGAGGGTGTTATGCTTGCTTCAGTTAGATAGTATGTTTAAGTATTTTCAAGCGATAGAATGAGAAGACTTTCACTGTAGAGAGTAAGAGAAAGTAATTATTATAATTCACATTGCCCTATTAGTTGTTTGTCTTCAGAGTCACTGAATCAATGTTATTGTACAATTTTATATACAATAAATGTGCAAATAAATGATTTAATGACGCATTCGACGATACAATAATTTATCATCGTTTTTATGATTAAAAATAAAAACATGAGAATATTCCACCCAGCTTTGAATTTAATATGGTGATTCACCTCATTATCGTAATTAAATATTGTATAATTATATTTCCTGGTCTTAATAAATATCACAAACAAAGGTACACGATTTTATTTGTATTTATTTTATTAATATATCGATGTGTTTTACTCATCGATTCGAGCAGTGATTTTTTAGTATGACGGAGCGAAAGTACAAAACTTGGTTAAGATACATAAGCAAACAGTGTAAATCAAAAATAATTCGAAATTATATTAAAATTTCCAGCTTTCATTGCTAAACATCCTTTTAACCATTCATTTGGGATCCGTTCGTTATGCTCATTTTTCGTTGATAACTTCTTAGTTAAAGATTTTAAAAAAATGTAGAAAAAAAATTAAGTTAATAAAAGATTTTACCTAAATGAATACTTTTAATTATATTTCAGAAAAATAGGTAATGATTCAAAGTATTTAATATAGATTATATGAGTTAATTAAATTACTGAATAAGAGATCATGCTATTTTGTCGTTCAACTATTCTCAGAGCTATGACGTCTGAGTGTTTCGTAACCCACGTTTTCTGTGTATAAACATTAGTGGTATAAACAGGACGTCATGTGAAAAATTTTCGTTTGTATCTATGTTAGCAACAGATTATAGATTTAAATATTAATATTTCCGCCAAAGATAATGTAAGTATTTAATTTTAATCTAAAATATATAATATAATTATTTACATTAATAAATATATCATTCGTTTGGAAGAAGAGGGCTGCAATACGAAAATATTTGTTTTCCGCTTCTTTTTTTTTTCTTGGAAAATTGCCATTCGTCAATATTCCTTTAAAAAAGTTAGATTTTTAGTATAAATATTTACCGCAATAACTGTTTATTTAATTTTTTTATGAAAATCTGTCACAATTTAATACACTCTTCATATTTATTTAAATGATCAAAAAATCAAGGTTAACATTTCTTTTTTATAAGAAAAAGGTAAGTAGCATTGATTAAGAAAATGTCTAACTTGATTATTTAAAGTGAGTTAAGGGCTATCTAAAGAGGCGTTATATATATATATATACTAAATGAAGCGTTATATATATATATATATATATATATATATATATATATATATATATATATATATATATTATTGTTTTATTTTTTTTTTTGGGGGGATGGGATTTATTTAGTTTTAATGTATGTAATTTATATTTTCCGTAAAGCATTAATAAATCCATGTGGTGCAGATAGATTCAAATTGAATTAAGCGCGAAGAGTAAAAAAAATAGATATATAGTATCATAAAAGATATTAGTTTTTTTTCTACAGTGAAATATTAACCATTCTGGGTTGTTTCCGAATAAGTAAATTTAGTAAATAAGTTTTAATGTCTTCTGATACATTTTCTTTATTTTTTAATGCCTAGAACAGTATAACATAAAGTAGTTTTCAATAAATTTCCTTTATTAATATGAACTAGAATGCAGTTTGATAAATTTAAACTGAAATCCATATCAATTATGATTATCCGTTATTATCCAAACACCAGACATTTTATAGAAATTATTTAGTCATCACATCGACATGTAATTGTTTTAATTTTGATTATGTGTATAATTGAAACACCAAATTTTAATTAATATAAAAATTTACATTTACACTTTCTCATAGCTCTTTTAAACAAATTATCTCAAGCGATTAACGATTTATGATTTTAAATTAGTCATAGATTATTAAATGTCATAGTTAATAATAAATTTAACAACATAACGAAACCGTTGTATCTGTTTAAATATTCTAGAAGTGTATAATTTGCAATGAATCTGACAATGGAAATTGTATTTTCACATGGTGTTTCAACAGCATCGCTACAAGATAAAATAATGTATGATTCTAATGTAACCTACAGTTACTGTAAAACAACAAGAGAGGTGTCAAATTCATTTATTATTTGAATAAATTGAATTGTTTTATTCATTGAGTTTGTAAATGTATGCACAATTTACTAATATACGATAGAAGAATCAAATACCATTTTAAACAAATTAATGAGTGTTAGTAAATGAGTTCTTTAATTGATATAAATACACAATAGATGGTATTAGATTATTCTCAATCCCTCTCAACAAAGCTGTTGAAACTCACTAACTTATGTATTATTCACTGTCTTAGGTATCGCAGTTTCCATCACTATTCTATTTAAATTAATATTGATACCGGAAGAAAAATATAATTTTAATGATCCATCCAAATTTATTAATTTAGCCATTGAATAAAATTAATTATTATTTTAAATTAAGTGTTTTCATAATTGAGGAATAGTATTTCTATCTTTAAAAAAACAAATAATTGTTTATCCTCCTTACTGTTTATTCTTGCTATTTACATTTTACATATATGAATATTTAAAAAGATCATTGCTTTATTTTTTTTATTTTTTTTTAGTATTTGTGTCTTTCACTCGTTTCGAAGTTATCTCTAATATAAAAAAGAATTTATTTAGATTATTATTTCTTAGATGTTAGATGTAGGTATGATATTTTGCTTATCTTTTTCTTTCTTTTTTTTATTGTTTTTGTTTATTTTTCTTTACACTGTATGTATAATGTGAATGGATACTTACTGCTCTAGTACCTATGACGCTTGATTTTGGAAGATTGCATACTTTTTCAATAAAAAAACTAAATAAAGAAAACGCTATTACATGAAATTTTATTGGTTATTATATTAGTTTTGTTATTCTAAGTTTTTATCTTAAAAGTGTGAATGTAAGGATTTATAAATTGACGACCATGGAATTAAACAGCAAGATTTTAAAAACAAAAATTAAAAAGTTTATATCGGAATTTAAATGTTTTAAAAAAATTTAAATGTGACTCATTTACATTAGTTGGATCAAACGTAGGAACTGTTATTTAAAATTAATTCGATTATTTTTTTCGCTTTCCTAATGGGTAAAATCTAAGAACCGACCCCGCAACCTATGTGTTGATACAAAGACACTATTCATATGACAACCCAAATTTCAGCCAATTTTGTTATTATTATTAATAAAATTATTGTTAATATGAAATTATTATAATTCATTATCCTCTTATCAGGCTTTGCTGACAACACTACATTATAATATTTTATTACCAAACGAACCAATGAAAATGTGGTGCACTTTAAGGCTTCTACCGTCAACAGTTGCCACTCACTCCGTGCAAATCCGAGCACTTTCTCCTCATACTGTTGGCAACATCCGTAATGGCGGGACGGAAGCACTCTCTTACTTCATTGAAGTTATTTTTGCAGATGCTGATGGTGCATTCATGTACTCAGTCAATGTGGTAATCACACTAAATGTACTAGTAATCATGAAAATTACATTCACAATACTTTCTGAATAAAATTAATACATAAATAACAGTGTTGATTTTTTTTTCTCTTGTTTGTTTTTATCAATAATTAAAATATATTTTGTTTATAATAAATTGTAAAAATAAAAAATGTATTGTACAAGGGTATATCCTGAATCAATTATAAAAAATGACAGTAATATTTAGATATGAAATAAATAATAAATATTGAAAAAAAATGCATACATGCAAAAATATGAAAATGATCTATCCATTTTATTACCCACAAAAAGTTTATATCAAAGTACGTAAATTGAAACAAAAATAAAAAGCAATATATAAATAATTGTCAATGACTATTTAATTATCATTCGAGTATATTATATAAAAATTAATTAAATTCCTATTTGTTTCAATCGAACCAATATTTATTTAGAAAATTAATGCAATAACTTAAGCATCAACGTCCTAGCACTAACCTTTATGAATCTAATTATCTTTAACCAATAATCGTAGTGTTAAAAAAAAAAATCATAAAAATGTAGTTATTTCATATAAATCATTACTCAGTAATACGGTTTTTATAATGCTTTATAAATAATGTTATTATGTTATAATGTTAGTAAGGATTCCGTATCTTTCATTTAGCAAATTAACCCCAAAATTAAGTTTATACGATGAAGAATATGTATATTTGTCAATGTCTGAATTTAGCATTAGATTGAGAGTCTTAAACTCAAAAATATAATGAAAAAAATATCTGATGTGGGCAACACATGACTTCCTTGTACGCCTATTAAATTATAAATCCGTGGCTCAAAAAGTGATACTGAATTTGGTTACTTGTTTCCGAAGATTGCAGTAAAAACGACACTCGGCGTCGAGACATCCATCTATTGATACACACACACACACACACACACACACACACACACACACACACAAACACACACTCTTGTCAGTGGAGGTCTGATTCCGTTACTATATGTCGTTTTCCTTCAGTAGGTAACTAGTTTCCAAGATATTTCTTCATGTTCTAGGACAACAATAAACTGTCAATATCACTGGGTAAAGCATTAGAAACGACAGTTTCGAGATTTTAAGCGGAAAAACCCACTTAACTAATATCTTATTTTCTTGATGAAGACTTGTTGATCTCACAAATGGGGAGGAAAACTAGTATTTTAGACTCAATTTTAACACTTAAAACAAGTAATAAAAATGTTAAATTGGATTGGAAACCAAATTGCGTTTGTAACCTTTATTACCGAAACATATGATTTCTCTTTTAATTTAAATATAATTTTTGATGTAAGCTTATTATGATCTTCAAGTAAAGTACCTTTTTCCGCTCACGAATCTTAACCAAAATCTAGTAAATACATTTGTATCGATATAAAAGTCCTATTTACCAAATTTGAGAAGTTTTACATCCTATTTTTATATCCTATTTTAATATGACCTTCAAGTAAAGTACCACTTCCGGTTTTCCGATTTAGACCAAAATCTAGTATGTTATTTAGATCAGTGTATAAGTTATGAATACTAAATTTGAGAAGTTTTGCATAGTAATTTAATATAATTTTTGATAAAAATCAATTATGACCTTCAAGTAAAGTACCACTTCTGGTGATCAAGCAGTGACCAAAACGGGAGGTTCACAACTAGATTTTACAACAATCCTAAATACAAAATTTCAACTTTCTACGGCAAACCGTTTTTGAGATATGCTAAATACGAACGTACGTACGTACAGACGCCACGACGAAACTGATTCAGGGATGGTTAAAATGGATATTTCCGTTGAAATCTGAAAACCGAAAATTTTCGCAAATGCAATACTTCCTTTACTTCGTACAAGGAACAAAACTACTTAATTAATTTGTAAATCAACAAAATTAATGTTCCAATCAATCGAAATTGGTTCCATCAGAATCAATGCCAATGTGTTCAAAGTTTAGAATAGATGTTAATATTCTTCGAATTTAAGGATTACCCATACGAAAGTTTGTTTGTCTCAAACATTTTTTCATCTGTAAAAAGTGGTTCTGGTGGCAAAAAAGTGGTAGTTGGCACGTGGAAGCTGATCTAGAAAGTAGGCTGAAGGCAGATACGCATATCCAAGAACACCGGTAGTTTTTGCCAATTTCTTTTCATAATCGTTCATGGGGAACCAATTTTTTAGGGTTTCTACACCGTTTGCTATATTTATCAAAGGTATTTCTTGCAAGTTTTTGAACAATTATTTTTGCATGGATTCGAATATGGTCGCCATTAGAAAAAGTACTTCCACGACTTTCTTCGACTCCAAGATTGACATCTCCATATATTTTTCGAACCAACGCCAATAGATACACTAACTAGCTCTGATATTACTCCAGATTTCCTAATTTTCCTGATGGTTTGGGAATGGAATTAACAATTGAAAAAATATGATGTTTAAACTAGTTACTAAGACATTATGTAGTAATTTAGGAACACATAACATGTATTAAACTATACATAATTACAATAGTAATTATAAATTAGTAGAAATAAAAATGTACACACATACACACAAATAGGTATCATGTTTTATTATTTATAATTCTAGATTATTTTTTCTATACTACGGTATGATGTTGCACTAAAGTCTGGAAGTGCCACTTGTCTTCCAGGAAAGGATTTCTAGCCGTTTACTTGGAGATGGAACCTTCTTGGAAGCGAGATCACTATGGAGTTCTACCGCAAATTGAACAGTCAGAAAAGCGATTACTGAGAGGATTTAACTAAAACTTAATTGCTTACTTAATATAGATAAATCCAATGGAGATTCTAATTAATTACCATTTTGCAATGAAGACCATATATATATATATATATATATATATATATATATATATATATATATATATTGTGCTATTTGATCTATTTTATAATTAATGTAATTTAAATTAATGAAAATAGATTTTGAATTATAGGTTTAACATTATACCATTACAAGCTCGGCATAAATAATGTGGAAAATTATCAAAAGATAAAAGGTCAGCATTACGTAGTCTTAATTTAGGCAACTAATGATAATAAAATGTAATGTAAGAAGGATCTATTTTAGTACTTGTGATTTAACTACCTATGGGTCATTTCATATCAAATCAACCAATAAAAAAATAATTTTAGACTCGAGGTTTTTCAAAATGAGTAAAAGTTGGTATTTATGTGCATAAAAATAGTCGAAATTTCAGATTTTTATTTTTTGAGTTATAAATTTATAAAACATCGGCTGTTCTTTTCCACGTTTTGAATCATTGAAAAGCTTATAACTCCAAAACTATTTGCCCTAGAAGGTTCAAATTAGCGTCATTCATATCTTTAATTTGATCTAAATCTTAAACTTAAACTTATATTTTTTAATTATGCTTATATTTTAGTTTGTAGAAATAAACTACATAAACACATTAAATATATCTATTTTTAAAAAATTCTTAATTTCGAGTTTGAGTTTAAAGAAAACTCTATGGTTTAAAGTATGTATATATTAAGAATACACATACCAAATTTACTGATTGTATCTCAATGGGATTATACAAAAAAAAAGTTATGAGGATGCTTATTCACCAATGAATGGCTCACGAATAATTTTGCGTATGGTAAATGGCGTTTGGAATAATAAGTACAAGGTTTTATTTTTTTATAACATAACTCCATCTTGAAATTTTGCTTGTACATTCTTATAACATGTATATGTAACACTTATTTTTAGAAAATTTCGGTTTTGAGTTTCTGGAAAATAAAATTTTGGAAAATTTTAAACATCATAAGATTGGTTAGTTTAAGTTTAAGATACATATCAAATTAAGGATATTAAGGGCAAATAGTATTGGAGTTGTAAGATTCAAAACGTAGCAAAGAACAGTAGATTTTTTATTTTATTTTTTAAAATTATAACTCAAGAAATAAAAATCGGATAACATGTTCTCCCATGGTGAACCACAAATTGGTGAACTACTGGGATTTATAAAACCTCAGCTTAAAAAAAGGATATAGTAAATGTTATATAAAATATCTTTATAATAATCTTTATAATATAAACCTACAGAATTTCAGATATTTTCTAGAAACAGAATCGAAAAGACAATAAATCTGTATAAACGGCAATAATGTTGTCCAAACGATAATACCTTTCACATTTTAACAAAATAAATTCACACTTATTGAAAAGTTTATAATATTGTACTTGCTTCCACGAGCATGTCTTAAGGAAAATAAAGTTGTCTAAAGGATTACAGGCACTTGCACTCACAAGCTTATTAATATAGGTATATATATATATATATATATATATATATATATATATATATATATATATATATATATATATATATATTTATATATATTGGTATATAGATACATAGATGAACATAATGAACATACAGATGAGCATAATGAACATACTCCGTTAACAATGTTTATTAGACCTAATATTCTGAATCTAAATGAAAGAAAACCGTTGTTTTCATCGAGATCCAGAACCAACATCCCTATTTCTTTCCTTTATATTTTATCTAAATATTTTAATTAGAACTGCCAGCTGATTAATTATTTCTTAAGCCTATCCTAGATCCGCTGAAAGAATAAATACAATTTAAAGAGATCTAATTGAAGGGTACGTTCCGTTCCATGAGATAGACCTATTAACTCATGGAATGTAGCCATACTAATATAATTAAGAGCAATATAGATAGCGTTTTGTACAAAATACTCATTAACTTCAAAATTGTTGCTAACCACATTCTTGACCCAAGACCTTCAAATATTAAGTTGAGCTATGCTTAAAATTTAGGAATACGAGTATATTAGTAATTTTTTTTTTTTAATGATGGACATTGAATATACAGATTAACTTTCAAGTAGGTAACGTTTCGATGATACCATTTTATTTAAAAAAATTAATGAAAAGTGTAGTCTAAAGAAAGCTAAAAAAGCATTCACATTGCTGAAGAATGATGCCACCATTAAACTATCGGCGGCCATATTAACTTACAAACGAGGCTCTATAAATTAGAGCGCTGTGAGATCTCGTGTTCCCCTCGCACTAAATATATAATCACTATCGCGATAGCTGCCTTGGCCCACACATCTCTCTTTCCACAATCACATTGTACTTGCTCGATGATGGGATTATGAGATATCGGAATCTGCTTCTATCGTTTTCAGTCGTTTTGAAAGAACTGAGTGTTACTTTGCCAATTTGCAATACATTGTAGAAGATAACGGACAGAAATTTTGATATTAAAATCAAATCTCCTCTCGGACAACGCAAAAATGTCACTTTTAGTTCCTTTCCCTCTTTCCAAAAATTTTATTAAACGACGCACTTTGCATCGTATAGTACATCCTTGTTGTGGGCATCCCTGCTCACTACCCATGCCTGATATAACACAATCATTCTTTTGTGACTAGTGCTAATTAAGATTTAAATTAAAAATAATAAATAAAGGAATGCATTTTATTAAGTTGTACATCTATGGATTATTGATTTATTTCTCTTCCAATAATATTTCAATAATAATCCTATTGTTCAGACGTCTAAATAGGACTTTTCAGAATGAGTGAGAAACAGCCTTACCTCAGAGAGATAATAACGTATTCCAAGTTGGGGTAATCTTGGGGGAGCTAAATGTGAGGAAGGACGGGTATAAATTGATTACGCTGGCCGGGCCGGTGATGGATTGGCCATGGAGTGGAAGAGGGACCGAAGAAGAAGAACAGAGGGGAGAAGGAGACCGGAGTCACGCGACTGTAATTAGCCAGTTACTGTTGAACCGGGCTACTGCGGGACCTACGCTAGCTGCCCCGCTAACCCAATGAGGTCTATAATCATGTCGGCCCCTCCCCCCCACCGACATTAATGTATCTAGAGTTTATATTTGTTAAAATTCGTAGAATAACATTAATTAATAAGATTGAATATGCGTTTTCAAAATATGAACATACGGATTTAAAATTTGGAATATATAATAATAACAAAGCAAACAAACATTTAAGATAAAATGGAAGATGAAAATAAACAAAATATAATTTATTAACAATATTATTATTAACTATCCTGAATTCGGTTTTGATAAGGCAAAAATATCAAATCAAGCAAAAGACGCTAAAACCAGAAGCTCTTTGGAGTAAAAATACATACATTCCACTAAAAACATGGATAGAGTGGTGAATTTTAAAACGGGTATAAAAAGGGGGAGGGGAGAGGTTGCTATTTTGACCATTAGTCCATCGTCTAAAAATTATTTGCATATAATTTTCCCAGACCTGTTTGGATAAATTCATAACTTCAACAATCAAGCATAAAATAAAAACTTCAACAGACCATTAATGAATTTGCTACAGTTTTAATATGATTTTATTTGAGTTAATTAGCTGCATGAGAAAGAGAATATGCTCGACCCCCTACGCACTCGGTTCTGAGCGCATTCTATATTGCAGATACTAATTTCGGTAATTGCTCGCCAGTAATGCTGACAAATGTGCTTAAAAACTGTTTTAAATGTAATTTTATCGGTTATTACGGATTTTTATATTTTTGATTATGTGTGAATAATGTTTTGGTATATGGGATGCTTCTTGTTTGATTCGAGACTGTGTTTGGTAATATACTTATACCAACTGGAAATAAATTATAAAACAGTCTACCTACAGTTTGGAACATAGCATATTAAATAATAATTATACAGTTCAATAATTAAAATGTTAATGATCAAAATAGAGAGAGGTGAGGTGGTAAGTAGGACTAGATATTGTTGGTTATGAAGATAAATATTAAAAGGACTTAGTTTATAACAACGTTTCTAATAAGAAGGAGAGACTAATTGGCAATTTTATATAAAAAAAAAAAAAAATTATAATTTAGTGATATTTTAAACTAATAAATAACAATTTTAATTGGTTATAGAAAAAATGGCAAGTAAGAAGGAGCTTAGGTTATATAAATGAAGTGGCTAATAATGAAGAATTGGAAGAGTTAACTATGATTGGAAGAGTTAACTATGCAAAAATGTACAATTATGTATATTAATATAAATAAAAAAAAATGTTCAGCCCATTCTCATAATAAATAAAAAAATATATTGCAATCATATATTGAAATAATGATTATAATTGTTGCAATAATAAAAAACAAACAATGTAATGAGATTTTTGAATATGTTTTTAGATTAAACAACTTGAAGATGGGCAAAGAGTCGCAAACGTTGGTATGAAATCGTATGAAAATAAAGAAAATTAATCAAAATAAGGTTGTCAAATTGAATTCCTGTGATAGATAAAACTATGAAAGTTAAATTTCAATTACTTCGTTATTCGTTATTTCAAACAAAAATTTCGGTATTTCGTTTATGCTATGCCAAATTAGGGAGGTACTTGTTCTCCAACGGTTTGTATGTTCAGTTCATGTAAGCCATGGTAGTGGAGTTTGTGCTCGTCTCGAAATATTAATAATGGATAATCCGATTCAAAAAGTTTTCTATTGATTTCTAATTTCTACTGAAAATATATTAATTTACTTCCTATAACATTTGTACACTAATTCCAACATACACTGAGTGTTATTACAAAACGATACAAGATGTAATAATGTAATTCCTAGCACGGAGATACCCTAATAGCCAGAAATACACTTTAAAGCCATCTGGATGATTTAGAACAATAAGTACTTTAAGATTTCAAAAAAAGGTCCTGTGAATTGCAGTTGATGCCCCTCGGCTCATAAGAAATAGCCAACTACATCGGTAGCTCGTGGAATCAAAAGGTGAATACATTAAAAAAATGTTTTACTAAAATTCAAATACCAGTTACAGCAGTTAAATGTGCAATAGCTTACAACATAGGGCATCAGCATTCAGTTATTTATTTATTTTTATTATATATATATATATATATATATATATATATATATATATATATATATATATATATATATATATATATATATATATATATATTGATACGGATTTGTATGCAAATGCATGTTATTTTTGGTACGTCTTTCAACGAAAATGATTGAATATCTGTCTTTGCAAGTCAATACATTTGGCGCAGATATATTTAATTTTATTGTGCTTATTTTTGCATATTTGGCCAAAAATTTTGTTGAAATAATTTTACTGGCAATTAAAATAGGAAATAAATAATTAAACTATTTTCGGATACACGTTCTTGAAATGAACATAAGAAATAAATAAATAATAAGACACAATTAATGGAATTAAAAATAATATACTAAAAACAGAAAATATTTAGAATATAAATATTAAAATATTGAATCAATTGATTTAAAATTATTGAATCAACGCAGTCTATTTATTCTCAATCCTATCATATAGTTAATCATAACTATACAATACTTTAGTCCAGAAATCTAATTAACATCTATTTGAATTTACTAATCTTTTCAAACCTATATAACAAGTCAAAGAATGAAACCTAACGTGATATAAATTTAAATTTCTTGAAAAAAAAAGTATGTGAGATAAATTTATTAATCTGAAAATTAGTTATGCTGAATTTAAATGCCTTTGGAGCTAGGAATCACTAATGAGCTGTTGAGATAACAGCACTGGCATGGGCAAATAGTTTACGTAACAGATTTGCGTTTGTAGTCCGATATTCAAGTGACATTAATTTTATAATTACCTAGAGTAATAAATATTTATGATCGCCTATTCAGTTTATTAAAGTTTTAGAAGTGTGCTTGACAAGGTGTAATTAAGTGAGTTGGTCAAACAATTGGTTCAAATAGCTGCGTAATTAAAAGTTTTCAAGGAAAAGACTCAACGAGTAAGCTAAAATGTTGAAGCTGAATTTTTCTGTTGGTATCTAAAACGAGAGTTTCACTCTCAACTCGGGGCTAAGTTGTTTTAGACAAATTAAATGTTAAATTAGACGATTTATTTTTTAACCAGCAGATTCTAAGAGCCATCCGTTTATACTTAAACCTCAACTGACTTTTAAAATATATATATATATATATATATATATATATATATATATATATATATATATATATATATATATATATAATATATTAATTAAATATCCCATTGTCGAGAATTAGTTTAAAAATGTATAAAATTTGAAATTTAATTGTATGTTGATATTTGGATAAGTTATTTTTATTTTTCAGTTTATTACTTCAGACTTACAACCCTATCAGGTTTGGTCCGAAAAAGTTTTAGAGAATTCTTTAAATGTGTCCAGTGCAACGTGTTTTGTCAAAAGAGCATCTTCTCTCCCATTCTCAAGTTTCCATTTTTTTCATTGTGAGATTCGTTTTTTTGTAAATTAATTGTGTTTAACGCAAAATAATTAGAAATTAGAAAATAATTTAACAGATTGTTTCTCAACTCCTCGCGTTTAAGCAATTATACTTTAATTACAGAAAAAGAACTTCTATGTGAAAAAGAACGTTCGGTGCTTACTCTGGCGATGAAATCTGGTACTTACTTTCAACATTACTGATTCTTTTTTTTTTAAATAACTTCAGATCTAATATACACTTATCTAGAAAATCTTGGTTCAAGCTAAGACATACCTTAAAATTTTCATAGTGAAAAGTGTATAATGCATTGATCAGTTTATAGATAAATTTATTTACTAAACCTATAAAAAAAGGTATAAATCTATGAATTTAGAAATCGGTCAATTCATTATACATTTTTCAATTTGGAAAGTCAAAGGTATACCTACCAATCTAAGCTTGAACCAAGATGCTCTAGATAAGATAATGTCAGATCTGATGTAATAAAAAAAAAAAAAAATTAATAATGTTGAAGAAAAGTATTCCATTTTATCGCCGGAATAAGTACTGAACGTACTTTTTTTTTTATGATTAAGGGCTTACGGTATTTCTGTAATTAAAGTGTAATTGCTTGAATGCGAGGAATTCAGAAACAATCTGTTAAATTATTATCTGTTAAATACAATTAATATTTAAAAAAAAAATAATTACAAAGAAACGAAAGCAATCAGTTTTTCAGTTACTGAAAGTAGCAAATAAAGTGGGTCAAGGATGGGAAGTTTGTGAATGTAGTTTGTGAAGTTTTCGATTGGAGGTGACGACTCGAGGTTTCCACTCTACCTTGTCAGGCCAGTTGTGAAAAACTTTCCGATACTAAATTCCAAATGATATACCAAACAAACTTTTTTTGGATAATTTAATATTTAAAAATAATTTCCAAAGCTATAAATAATCTTAATTTGAAATCAAAATACTGCAAACTCTCATTTATTAAGGCGCATAAAGAACTTTTACTATAAAATATAATTAATATATCTCGAGGTCTATTTAGATTTACTTATTGCTAGTTATTGTCATAGAACGAATTATAATTTTAATGCTTGTATTCATCCTCAAAAGGAAAATTATTTTCTCTTCATATCTCTTATAAATATTTCTCTTCATAAAGTATCTTATATATAATATACTATACTCCTGCAATACATAATATAAGATATATTGAACCCTTATATACAAGGGATGAAAACAATCTCGACGAAGAAAAACTATACTTATAATATAAATATTATATTATTAATATACGCATATTAATAGGTATATGATATTACAAATTTAACCGATCATTACAAATACACGATCATTGTTAATTTTCGTTATACTTGAGAGAACTTTGTAGAGGTACAAGAAAGGTGGCGATAACATTTCGAGAACTTGCCTAACTCCAGAAAATCTGAGAACTGCCTGGAACCAAGTACAATTACCAGTGGATACTGATGACTTTGAAGCTATTCCGTCAAGTTAAGGACATTGAAGACATCTTGGGAAAACTCAAAAATAACAAGTCACCACGTGATGATGGACCCTCCCGCGGAATTATGTAAACCAGGGCATCATGAAGTCACCAGAGAGCTGCAAGAACCGATAGCTCAAATATGGAAAGATGAGACCCTACCTAAAGAACAGAATGAGGCTCTTATAGTGATAGTATACAATAAGAAGCATACAACGATATGCAGTAACTATAGAGAGATTAGTTTGCTTAAAAATTTGTCTATGATTTTTATAACAGGATCCTTATGGACGGATATATGGATATGGAACAGAAACTGAGTGACTATTAAGGTGGTTTTCGGCCCATTAGGTCTACTGTTGATCAAATCTTTGCTCTGAAGCAGAACTCTGACAAGATGAAATAATTTCATCAGAGTACATTAATGTTGTTTATCAATTTTAGGGTAGTCTATGGCACAATTGTAAGGAATATGCTCATATTACCCAAGCATGAACTGGAATTACCACGTAAACTGATTCGATTAGGAAAATACACAATGCCGAGTATTATCTGCCAAGGAAAGTGTTGTGGACTGTTAGAGCCTTTTGAAATGGAAAGCGGCCTAAGACAAGGGGCCCCAATAGCTCCTCTCGTGTTATAATAATCCTCTCATATAATATCGCTCTACAAGCAATTATAATTGATAATTATCAATAGAACAGGTCTGAATCAGTAAGAGACAATATTCACAAAGATGACCAAAGTTCTAGCCTATACAGATGACGTAGTAATCATCGAGAGATCCCTTCAGAGCATAAGGATGGCTTTTGAAGCAACAGATATAGAAGCAAAGAAGATCGGTCTACATATTTATGAGAGGAAAATCAAGAATATTGTTATAAGAAAAGCACGGCAGGCTCAGTTGCAGAGTAACTGTGTCATATACAGTTTTGAAATAGTCATAAACTTTTAGTATCTTGGCCCTATTATCAACGATAACCTCAATGGGGAAGAAGAGGTGAGGAGGAGAAGTGCTGCTGAAAATAAGCATATTTCGCCATCTCAAGACTAATTGAAATCAAACTTATAATCCTTATCACCAGATTTATGCTGAACAAGATCCTTATAAGACCATAGTAACCTACGGTGGAGAAACATGGACCATCAACAATAAAAACATCAACTTGCTAGGCAAGTTTGAAAGAGTAATTTAGAGGAGAATTCTAGGACTCCTATGTAGAAAATGGTCATTGGCGAGGGAGAAAAAAAGAAGAACAGTTTCAGCTCTACAAGGAAGTCAGCATCTCCTTTTATATCAAAATACAAAGTTTCAAATGATTTGGCCATTTGATGAGGATGAGTCATAAAAGTGTGTCCAGTAGGTTGTGCATGAATGTCCCACACGGATACATCTTCTGGAATTCGAGATCTCTGGTACCCATGAAAGAGATAGAGAGAAATTGCTGGCTGCTGTTGAGGTCAAGGGCTGCTTCAAGCAGCTGTTGTGCCGATAGAAGAAGTAGAAGAAGAGAGAACATCATCCAAAAAAATTATATCAGGTAACTAATTACTGGTTTATATCTAGTTCCTGTTAAAATCCAAGCAAATAAATTATGTTACTGTTAAATATATAATATAGCATTACATAACGTGTAAACTTGTCAGCCATTGTGAAGAGTACCAAGGATGATTAATCGATGATTGACATTGAAGAATCGGTCTTTGAAGGGGAACTACGAGAAGCAGGGAGCGAGCAACGTGAAGGTATGAAGGCTAAGGCACAGATGATAAGGGGCCTTCAAGGTGATTTCAAAAGGAATGAAGAAAATACAAGGCATTTATTATTATATCTCAGTTGTTCTAATCGTTGGAATATTAAATGAAAAATTAGAAGAATCATTGGAATTTATTTACCCAGGCGCATTTCAATACTTATATTTATTTAAACTAAACTCTTTTTCATAAACAAAAGATCTTTAAAATTTGTTATATATCTGTGTTAAAAATATAGTTAGATATTATCTAATTATATTTGACTTTCTTCATCTTCACTACCTCTAGAACCTTTCCATGTATATATTTTATCTCCAAGTTCTATTTGATATAATGACTTTTCTTCATTTAAAATTATAATAGGTATTAATTTATTATGGTTTTTGGAATATTCAGTCATATTTTCCTAGAAAATAGTAAGCGTTTGCAATATATTGCAGTCATCGAAGGGGGTGCATTTTAAATTCGTTTCATAACACCTATTACACGATTTTGGAGAGTAATTCAGTGGATGTCTGAGATACATAAAAATGTAAATATATATTTTATATATTTATATTATATTACATATATTTATATGTATATATATATATATATATATATATATATATATATATATATATATATATATATATATACATACATACATATCTAATCGCATTTGGGTACTTCCAACGGCTCCCTTTGGATCGCATACGTTGAAATCCGTAGAGACGCTTACTAGGCAGAAAATACCACAGAAGTAGGGGGTAACTATTAAAGTAGTTATTACCATTATACGACATTAACGAATCGGGTTTTCATAGTTTATAAGGTTTTACGCACCTCCAAATTGAGTTAGAGGTTTGAAAATTCGTATGTGAATTGAGTTGGAGTCAGAGAAATGCCTATGGGACTCTCAACTCTTTTCCCTCACCATCAACATTTAGATATTTTCAATGTGTATTTTAGTGAAAATACAACCTTATTAATAAAGCTCTGCAGATGTTTTTTTTTTTTCTGCACACTTTTTTTTTCAGTTATTATTTCTTACTCTTGTGCTCTCCTCTCTTAATTTTGATGATTACATTTTCTACATTGTAGATTCACTTCTTAAAATATATTGTGCACACATCATTAAAACTTTTGAAAAGATTAATTAACGATTGGAGGATTAGCTGCAAAAAGGATGTAGGACCGTCCTGAGGAAGTTCGGAATTACATGTAGTAACAAAAATTTTTTCGTTAGATATGTTTGTAATAAACTCCATATTGAGATACTTAATGCTTTGGTGCTGTCCAATAATATCTCCAAATTTTATATTTTTTTATCACCCAAGCACAATACCGAATAGAGATAGATAGTACATGACTCGTAAACAGTTCTAAATTTAAAATTGGAAAAGAACACAAAATTAAAACAGTTGAGAGAGGTCACGTTTAAGATGAAAATAATATTTTTTTTTCTTTTAGGATAATCGCTCTCAAACGACTGTTATAATTTTTTTTAAACTATCCTTTAGATGACTTTTGTCTCTAAAATGTTCATAATTCAAAATCGATTAGCTCTATTTTCAAATTCGGCAATACGTCTGGAAAGGGCATTATATTTTCTGAAGTTTACCGTATGAATGCATTTAATAAGTGGCTCTTAATATAATATATCCGCTTGTATCATTAGAAATATAATATCATTATAGAATGATATTCTATAATGTACCTATAATATACCTTAAATAGTAAGGTACTTGAACTTAACTAAAACATGTAATATAATTTTATTAAAATATGTACCTCGACTTCTCTCTGATTCTTCCAATAAACAAGTTTTTCAATATACTCTTTATAAAGCTCAAAGTATGAAAGGAAATATGTTCCTAGAATGAATTTTGTGTGTCGCATCACCTTTTGCGAACAGAGCTTTTTAGAAAATTGACTAAGTTCTAGAAAAGAGTAATTTTAGATGAATGGCCTTGATAGATAGTGTAAAGTTGTTTTTTTTATTGCCCATCTCGATATGGATTATCTATCATTAATCGAGTAAAATATTGGGCTACTTTATAACTAGTTTCTTGATTATTAAATAAATATTGCATCCATTAATATTTTGTTAATGTCCTCCCCAAATATGATAAAGTGCAAGTAGATATATATAATAAAATTTAAAAGTATGTCTTTTTAAAATTTAAGATGAACTGTGTAAAAAATAAAATAGAAAATGAACAGCGAATGAGAACCGAAGGTTAAACACTCCACTCCATTTCATGTTGCATAAGTGAAGATAAAACGTTGTAAGCGGCAGTATAATTGCTTGAAATCACATTTAAACGTTTATAGAATATTTTACGCTAAATTATTTTATTTTAATTTCTTTATTATCATAATTGGTATGAAATGATAATTTGAAACATATTTGAGTGGATTTTTCTTTGGTGCTAAAGGCCAATTTCAGTAAATGCAATGCGGTTTCGTCGATAGTTCAATAACTACATGACTTAGTAAGATCAAGAAAACACCATTTTAAGGGTAATTCTTTAAGCTAAAAAACTTATTCATAATGCATTTTAATGTATTCCTACTCCTAACGCGATAAAAATTGACCTGAAGTTTAACGCTCGAATTTTAATAAAAATTGTTTACCAACAATTTTGTATGAAATTATAGTATATACGATGTTTTTGCTTGAAAAATATTAATAAGTGAACATTTTTTTCATTGGTTCAGTTGAACTTGCACTACTCAGGAGCTCCGTTTGCTCACCTTATAAAAAAATGGTTTGAAAAAATAAAATAAAAATATTTTCAGCGTTTAACTTCATGTCAATTTTTATCGTATTAGGAGTAGGAATACAATAAATGTACTAAGAATAAGTTTTTTATCTTAAGATATTTCCTTCAAAATGGTGTTTGTTTAATCTTTCTAAGTCATATAGAATTTCGCCGAAACCACAAATTTACTGAAATTGTCCGGTAGAACCTAATACAAAAGGCTGCTATTTATAAACGATTAGAGAAAAAAAAATTCTCCAACTGTTTTTATCTCCAGAAACATGGAGAAATCAACAGACAAATTTTAAAAAATATTCAAAATGGTCAAGCAATCAACTTAATTGATTTTGGATCATTTGAGATGGATTGACCCTTTGGGATGCAGACAATTTTTTTCATTTATTAAAACTTTGGTTGAATCCCCGCCGAGGTATCATCAATGAACTGCAGTTTTACATTTTTTTATTTTTACTCGAGTCTTTTCAAATAATTTATCCTTGGCCTCTCAGCACAAGTCTTATCTCAGGGTCAAATTCAACTTAGATTATAAATAAAAAAATATGAAATATGATACTATCCGTATGCCATGTTTACCAAAAGATAGTTGACTGAAAATTAAAAAGCGAACAAAATAATTTTTGAAGTAAAAATTTTAAAATTACTACTAAAAAAAATTGTATTTATTTTTTTATATTACTGAACTGGAAGCTACATTTTAATATATATTAAAATTAATACAAATACTTTGAAATGATATCTTAAAGTATTTATTAATGTTAATATGTAACTTTTAATAAAATGTTTAGCGTTAAAATAAAATTAAAATGTTATTTATTTCTTAAGTGTAAATTATGATAAATTATTTTAATTCATCGACCTAGGAAAGTGATTCAGGATAACAAATAATGTGGTCAAGATTTAATAATGATGTACATTTACCTATAAAAATTATAAATGTACAAATGTTTTAGAAATTATTTCGTAATAACATTCTTGAGGCTTATTTTAAAGGCCAGAATGAGCCACATATTTATTAATAATTAATAAGTTAATGAAAAATAAGAATAATAGAAATTGATAAGAAATGTAATATTAATTCGAAATTGATTTGACAATACTGGACAAAGGATTAATGTTTAATCTTAATTAAGAAATAGCCACTTATATTGCACGTGAGTAAACTGTTAAATTCAATGCTTCATAATATATATCAAATCCTCAGAAATAGCAATAAAAGCTCAGAAAAACGACGGAGGCCATTAGTCCAAAGATATTCTATTATTGAAACGGTTCGATTTTGACACGTTTTATAAAGGGATATCGTAGAGAATAAAAAAAAAATATCTTTAGATAGATTTCGTCACGGTTTAGCTGCAATCGAAGTTTTTATAAGCCATAAGAACACCAATTAAATCAATATCCATGGCATTAGAAAATATTTAAAAGGAAGATACATTTTTGAAGGGTTATTGAACCGATTCTATTAGGTATTTCTATATCAAAATAACTATTTCTGAAGGACTTACTTTCGTATAATTTTAAATCTATTTTTCAATGTTGAAATGTTTTTGAGTGTTGAGAAACAACTGACAAGGTGACTGGGTGGGTTATTGTGCAGTGATTGTGCAGTTAGCTTCCTGCTGTTGAAAGGGCAAGGAGCGGGCCGATGGAACTAATGAAGGTGAACGACTATCGGGATAAAAAAGGAATGAGAAGTGGAAGGAAGAACTGCTAGGTGTAAGGTAAAAGTAGAGGTGGAGTTGCTTCAATAGGAATGCCAATCCTCGCAACGCTGGAGGCAATACCCATTTATATACAAATATATTTTCTAGATCTATACATTTTGACAACATTTTAATAACATATTTTTATTATACTCTTCTTCCAAAAATATATAGTAGTGGGTTCCTCATTAACGACTCCTTATTTTTCAAGTCATTTTCTTATTAAATAAAATAGCTGATTCCTATCTTGTTTAAATAAAAACAACAGTAATACAAATTGCAAAATCTCTTCTTCCCAAGTATGAGCCAGATAATAGACTTGCGCCAATAAAGCTTGGAAATGACAGCTAATTCAAGCTAACTTTCTGCTGAATTAGCAGCCTTATACTGAATGCTATGGTGGTAAGCATTATGTTATTATTTAACTGTCATTTCGTTTAGCTACTAACCTTAATCTAACTGAGCAGCCCTAGAGATCGAATGAGGGCCAAATAGATATTTGTAATTTTCCAATTGTTATTTATGAACAACATATAATTTATTGCTATATATATTGATTTTTTTCAATACAAATTTGTTCTTATCTTCCTAAAATAAATTTATAATACAAGATTTGAAAATGTTACTTTTAACTGTTGCAGATTTAGCTGATAATTTAAATTAACAGATTTACCTATATATAATGCGATGAATTCAACAGATTCATGATTTTATTCATGATCTGGCCATCTTTAAATCAGATAAATTTATTGTTTATACTTTTCAACATAATCTCGTATACAAAGAGAAGTTGGTTTGGGGAGTATATATTATTTGGATTGAAATTCTTATTACCATACATTCATAATATATGCGCCTCTGCGGCCGTTATTTCCGAGAGTGTTAAGGCGTGATCTTAGCAATCTCGAATCTTAAGCGGCATATCTACAGTGGGATGAACGGCTGGCTTATTTCTCCAGACATGAGCGTAAAAGTCAAACATCTTTTTTCAAGTCATCGAGCTCTCAACATCAATTTATGGTCTCTTGGGAATAAGAAAATGCCGAAACATTTCAGTGATAATACCAGTGCCAAGTTATACCGAAATTGGACTTTACAAAGAGTTCACTGTGAGTATTTCGTAAGAAGGATGCAAAAGTATAACATCCTACTTCGTCCCATTGTGCCCGCAAATGGATTTTAAATAATTCTGCTTATTAATTTTTTTTCTTTATTATTTTTTATCGGGTACTATTAAATTCTGTCTCAGCAAGGACAATGATAATAGTGATCAAATAAATCATTCACACCATATTGAATGAATGAATGAAATAATAGTAAAACAAAATATCTGACGTGGGCAACACATGACTTCCTTGTACGCCTATTAAACTATCAATCGATGATTCAAAAAGTGATTCTGAATTTGGTTACTGTTTTCAGAAGATTGCAGTATCTCAAAATCGACACTCGGCGTCGCGACATCCATCTATTGACACACACACACACACACACATATACTCTTCTTTCTGGAAGTCTCATTGGGTTATTATATGTCGTTTTTTTTAGTAGGTAACTAATTTCAAAGAGAGTTCTTCGTGTGTCCGTGACAACATTAAAACTTCCAATATCATTAGATAAAGCATTGGAAATCAACAGTTTTGACATTTTAAGCGGAAAAACCCACTTAACTTATATCTTATTCTCATGCTGTAGACTTTTTCATCTCACAAATGAAGAGAAAAACCAATTTTTTACACTAAATTTTAACACATAAACAAGTAATAAAAATGTTTAATTGGATTAGAAACCAAATTGCGTTTGTAACCTTTATTACCGAAACATATGATTTCAGTATTTAATTTTAATATAATTTTTGACGTGTTTATTATAACCTTCAAATAAAGTACCCTTTTCGGCTCACCAATTTTAACCAAAATCTAATAAATACATTCATATCGATATAAAAGTCCTATTTATCAAATTTGAGATGTTTTACATTATATTTTAATATAATTTTTGATGAAAGTTTAATATGACCTTCAAGTAAAGTACCACTTTCCGTCTGCCAATGTTAACCAAAATTAAATAATTTATTTATGTAAGTATGTAAGTCTTATATACCTAATTTGAGAAGTTTTGCATTATAATTTAATATAATTTTTGATGAAAATCAATAATGACCTTCAAGTAAAGTACCACTTTCGGTAATCATGTAGTTACCAAAAAGAGAGATTCACAACTAGATTTTACAGCAATCCTAAATACAAAATTTTAACTTTATTCGGCTAACCGTTTTTGAGTTATGCGAGATACGAACGTTCGTACGCACAGACGTCACGACTAAACTAGTCAAAATGGATATTTCTGTTGAAATCTGAAAACCGAAAATTTTCGCGATTATAATACTTCCTTTACTTCATACAAGGAAGTAAAAATAAACTTAATACAAACAATTAATAAATAAACTTAAATTAAATAAAATAAACATAACATCTTAAACGCAGGCATACTTAAATACACTATTCATGTAAACAAGTGCCAAATTGCGCTGAAAAACAGACTTCATAAGAGTTCACTGTAGGTATGTATTTAGTAAGATGAATGTGAATTAATCATGTACGTTTATGCCCGCTAGCGGATTTTGAAAATAATATAAAAAAACAACTATAATTTATCTAGGTCTACATGTTGATTGGGTATAGTAAGGTGTTGGTTCTGATAATAATGGTCATATGGCACGAAATTTTTTCGATGATCCCAAGCCTACAGCTAAAATCACTTTACTTGAAGAAGAGGTCATTAGAAGATTTGTTTTTTTCTTACAAGGGATTTCTTCAGATAAACCAGTTTTATCCCCAAAAAATTGGTTCATTTGCCCAATAAACCACTAAAATTTACGTTGAGCACTATGAGTGATATCACATGCCACCGATCGTACAGATAATGTTGATCGATAGGGAGAAAACAATCCAATGTTTTAATCTTCCTGCATTGAAGACCTGAGATTCTTAGATGAGACCGATATGATGGAAATGGATTAAAGTTAGATAAAGCACTGCTTTTCCTTCAGCAGCTAATTTGAGTTTTTTATTTATACCTATATAAAAAAAACAAAAAAACAATTGCCGTTGCGAGGTGTTTTCGATTTAAGTTTATTAGTGGTGTTTAGGTGTTGTTTATTTTTTTCAATTAAATAAGATTAGGATTAAAAATTAGGTTAGGTTTGGATGAGAACATAATAAAAAAAAAAAAAATTATATAAAACCGTTCCAGAAAGTTCTCGTATTAAGTGTACTAATGGTGTTTTTTTAAAAAAAAATTTGATATTAAAAAAAGAATTAATGTAAAAAAAAACCTATTGCGTTGCTTCTACCATCAAACGCACTTCACCATTCGATTCAGCACGACAAATAAAATAAAGCACGACCCTCATTGTAATTAATTTGAGGGAATATCTGGGTGAAGAAGTCATGTTCAGAAAAAAGAGTCTTTCATCCCACTGTGTGCCGGTTCAAATTCTGGGCGGATCGAAATTTTCTTTGAGGCGGACCCACGGAATGAATCTCGGCCTTCCCACTCTGGTTCGAATAGGCTGGTAACCAGCAGGAATTATCCGTCCTGTTTCCTTAATTGGGGTTCGTAAGGACGTTAAGCCCCCAATAAAAAAAAAAAAAAAAGGTTTGATTTAAATGAAACCACTTGGATATTAAGGATATTTCTTTTGAAGTATTCTATGAGTCTGCTTTCGTTCTATTTATTTTATATATTATTTATAATGAGACTCCTCTCATAAATTTCGAAACAACTTACATTGCAATCTTTTAAATCTAATGGCCAGTCTATAATGTATTATTTTTAGGGACTTATTAACGACTAGATTATATAAAATGATGAAAAATAGGAGACATTTATTGCGAGTAAAGTAAGACTAAATTCGAAAAGGTTAAGAGGTGTAATTATATTAGGAGAGTAATTCTCGTGGATAAGAGAACGGAAAGAGAAGATAAGAACGGCTGCGGCAAGCCACAATAGCCCACCAGCTTTATCACTGATAAGAGCAACCACAGATCTCTTTCCTAAATGCTAAACGGTTTGATTTATGTTCTGTTTAATCTTACAACTTTTTTGTTACTTCTGTTCAGTTGTAGACTATCATTTGATTCCATATTGCTGTCATATATCATATAATCTAAAATATGCCTTAATAATAAAATAATTAAAAAAAATAAAATATAATCTAAAACAAGCAGCATATCTAGGCCTGACTTTTATAATGAAATAATTCAATTACAAATATGTTCAGCCCTTTTGAATCAAATAAAATTTAAAGAAATGAAAATCGGATAAGAACATATGAGATTTTTTTTAATTATTTTCCTGTGTGCAACCCACTCCTGGAGTTTGGCCCGTTCCTCCCTACACATCTCGGGATGTATCATTACCACTATAATATTATATATATATATATATATATATATATATATATATATATATATAT
Source organism: Rhaphigaster nebulosa (assembly GCA_948150685.1). Taxonomy (NCBI): domain Eukaryota; kingdom Metazoa; phylum Arthropoda; class Insecta; order Hemiptera; family Pentatomidae; genus Rhaphigaster; species Rhaphigaster nebulosa. The sequence continues at coordinate 92,600,804 of OX411306.1, read as the reverse complement.
ATATATATATATATATATAATATAATATATAATATAATATGTATAATAAATATAATTAATTATTTCATCTAATCTAAATGATTCATGAGTATAGACTGAGTTACATTCTTCCGAATTTATATCATCTTAACTAAAACTAAGATAAAAAGTGGTCTTGGAGGCAAACAAAGTTGTAGCAGGCACATGGGAGATGATATTGAAAGTAGGGTGATGGTAGATTCGCATATCCCCCTTGTTTTTACCAATATTTCAAACCAATGATTTTTTTTCATTCTCGTTTATGGATAACCAATTTTTAGGGGTTTTATACTGATTGGCTTATTTATCAAAGGTTTTCCCATTTATCAAAGATTCTAAGACGGTCGTCATCAGAAAAAGTTCTTCCACGACTTTCTTAGACTTCAAAATATATTTTTGAACAATCGAACACTCACTGGCACTGCTATTATGTCAAGTTTCCTAAATTTTTTGGTCGTTTGGGAACTGAGTTTAAAATAAAAAAAAATTGAATTTTTGGATAGTCATTAATACATTATGTAGCAATTTAGGGACACATGTAGACATCATAGCATGTATTAAACTATAATACAAATTATGAATAAATAGAAATATATATATACATATATATTAAATGTACTACAATCTTCATATGTATAAGACCACGTGTATAACATTTAAACTTCTTATATTATCTATTCATGTATATATGAGTATTTAATAAATTTCTTAAATATAGATATATATTTGAATATAATGAATTAAATATATATATATATATATATATATATATATATATATATATATATATATATATATATATATATATCAGTAATTCATTACATTAATAGATGTAAAGTCTAAAATATTTAATAGGTGTAATTACAGCTCCTAAATCTTACAGACTTCACGTATGGTTTCTGATTAATTATAATTATTTATTTGTAAAATTTATTATAAAATATTCATAACATTATTAAAATTAGTTGACATCCGCATGATGGTATAGAAGGACTAATCTAATTTGAGATCGTTAAATTATTTGTCACTTCTACAATTTTATTTTTATTGAAAACTAGTTTCGAATGTTATATATTCATCTTCAGTTCTAAAAACACAAACAAATTCAAAAATAAACAATTCAAAATACAGTTTGGTATTATATTATACATATTAAATTAAAAACGTAAAAGATTATGTAATGTATGTAATGCAAATAGTTGGTACTCATATTTGTTTGATTGCACTGGTTTGCTGTCGTTAAACTAGCAATGAAAGAACATCACCCCACCTTTCTTTCATTGCTTGTTCAGTGCGAGAACAAACCAGTACAGATCTTTCTGTTTGATATTAATAATGATATTAATTTATATTACATTTAATTTAACATGTATAATAATACCAAATTTTGAATTGCTTATTTTTGAATTTTTGTGTTTTTAGAACTGAAGATGAATGTATAATGATACTGTGATATTTAATGTAGCAATTGATACTGTAGTACTGTCACCCAAGTAATACAATGTAGCTGTATAAATAAATGTCAATAAATATCATATAAACAGGTAAGATACTTTAACTCTTTTGCTATATTCCAGAGACTGTGAAGGTTTTGGGCCGGAGAAGGTTAATACTTAAAGAGCCTCTATCGAAAGAACAGGAGTTATGTAAGGCCCAGCGGGATATACAGCACACTACTATTTAGCTTTTCCATTCTCTCTCAACCCAACTGCTATATTTATAAGAACTTCTGTTCCTTTGTCCCACCAGCTTATTTAATCTTTAAAAACAATTAATAATATCATCACAAAGTATTTAGACTGGGGCTAGACTTAGAATCAATTATAGTTAATTCGATAAGTAATTATATATATATATATATATATATATATATATATATATATATATATATATATATATATGTATATATATATAATATATATATTCCAATTTCGAATACATTCATTTCATTCTATACATAATATGCGGATAACATCATGCGGATGTCAACTGACATTCATTTCAGTTATCTTTATTTCATCTTTTATCAGTTTCCACTATTTTCATTTTTTTATTCTTCTTTTTTTTATTTTTATGTTTCTGAAAAATCCCTACAAATTAAGCCAAAACGTCGGTTCACATAGGGTAGTAATAATTGTTTATTGAGTGTCTTATTTTTTACTGCATCAGCTCCCCCTGATTTTGAATTTTTATAAACTTTTAAATTTCTTTTAATTCTATGAATGAGCTGAGTAATAAAATATGAGGTACCGAAATAAATACAGGCCATTTCAGAAGGAATCAAAATTGAAAATCAAAAACGTGGTGTTTTGGTATAAAATTTACTTAAAAATAAATAAAAATACAGCTGTAACAAACAATCTAATGTAGAATTTCTGTCTTGCTCTTTAATTGATTTTTTATTTATTTTTATCCTTCTTTTTAACAATGTTTAACAAAAAAAAGGTTGGAAATAAATTTTTAAAGCATATTTTTTTGCATTTAATTATTATTGGTTTTCCACAATATTTTACTCGAAACCGCATTTTTTGGTGGTTAATTCTGTGGATTCTATTCCTTGTTTAAATAAAAAGCTATTAAATTAATGACCCAAACTTTTTTTTTTATATATTTGAAATTGTTTTTTCCGAACATTTACCCAAATATATCCCAAAACCGTACAATTTAGAAAAAAAGGAAAATAATTTTACATCAGCGGCAACTACTCTGTCCAGAAAATGTCTAATTTAAGATTATATTTTACATTCATTTACGAATCTTGACGCTCAAATAATACTTTTATAAGAATAAGTTGTAAAATACCGGTAAAATTCGGATAGTATCAAAAAAAAAAACTGTTTCTATGTATGACAACTTTTTTAATAACTTAAAAATCGTTCTTAAAAATTTAAAACAAAATCTCAAAACTCGACAAACTTTGAAAACAAATAGTCATGGAGCTTTTTTTTTTTTTTACAATAGTTGATTGAAACAATTAAACTTACCTTGATATTTAGTTGCATCATTTTATCCTCTAAGTGATCATTTTAGATAAGAAACTATTATTATTATTGTTCCGAAGTACTACCAAGATGAACGTGAAAAATAATTGTTGTACAACTAGTTTTGAGAACAGTACGTGCCAAATGAATACGCCCTTGGGCTGGTTACTGGCAAGGAATTCTCCTAGGTTGGAGCTGGATAAAATGACTCCTCTGATTCTTTGATTGGAGGGAAATGCTGTATTCAATAATGTTTATTTTAATTATATATAGCACACTTTATTATATATATATATATATATATATATATATATATATATATATATATATATATATATACAAATACGTATATGTGAATGTTTTAATGAAATATTATCTTTACATATTTATATAGCTTAATAATTAATTAGGAACATTCGATAAAGACAAAAATGGTATAGTACCAGTACCATTTTCTTTTTATATGTTTTTTGTATTATTTATCTGTAAAAAAATCTCTATTGTATCATGAGCTACTGACCTCTTTAATTTATATTATTAATATGTTTAACTAAACCAGACTAATAATTTATAAAGTTTGACATTCCTTTGGTTCTTGTGTCTAAAGTATTTCACAACCATGAAATGATTTTTACAAAGAATATATGTACATACATACCGTATTAAAGACGTTCTTAATAGAATACTATTCAATTGTTGGGCTTTATAAGTGGTTCATTTTCACAAACGACAAAAGTACATATTTTTCTTTGTAGATAACGATCTTTTCGATGCCCTCCTTTTTAAAAATAGAAGTTATTCAATAAATTGTCTGTAAGCTTTTAGCGGTGTTATATCATTTTAATGACGTGCGTGATAGAAGGGAAATATACAACGGTGAACGTCGAATGGATTTGTATAAGTGAATATTTCTAGATTTATTCAGCTTTAATAATAACTTCATTTTTTCCAGGAAATTATTGACTGGTTAGGAAAAATAAATTCATGTTAATTATTTATATAACAAATACATGTTATAACTCAGATAGTTATCTGGAAGGTTGGTGCAGTGATACAAAAGGATGAAAGGATAAAATGAGAGTGCAGATGCTCCAGAAAGGAAGGGCTTAGAAATAATATTAGTTGGTCCTGAGCGCTACTGACATATAATAGTTTAATCAAGAGATTGAATTCTATGAATAAAAAAAAAAAAAAAAAGAAAGGTTTTATTGTTAAAAGGATTTAAATTCTGGAATGAAATATTACAATTTTTAATTCCTTGTACGGAGTAAAAGAAGCATTGTAATCGCCAAAATTTTCGGTTCGGAAATATCCATTTTGATCATTTCTAAATCCATTTTGAATAGTTTCGTCATGACGTCTATACATACGTTCCTAGGTTTATATGTACGTTCGTATCTCGCATAACTCAAAAAATGTTAGCGGTAGAAAGTTAAAATTAAGCAATTTGGGATTGTTGTAACCTATATCTAGTTGTGAAGTTGTGTTCCCCCTTTTTGGTTACTACATTAGCACCGGAAGTGATACTTTACTTCAAGGTCACAATAGATTTCCATAAAAAAATTATATTAAAATATAATGAAAAACTTTTCTAATTTGGTCTATAAGACTTATATATTAATATAAAGAAAATAATAGATTTTGGTTGAAATTGAAAAACCGGAAGTGGCACTTTACTTGAAGGTCGTAATAGATTTTCATCAGAAATTATATAAAAATATTATGAAAAACTTTTCAAATTTGATATATAAGACGTATAAATAGCATGCTAGATTTTGGTTAAAATTGGTAAATCGGAAGTGGTAATTTACGCGCACGTGTGGGTATCAATATATGGACGCCAATAGACGTCGCAATACCAAGTGTCGTTTTTGAGATACTGCTATCCTCGGTAACTAGTAACTAAATTCAGGATCTCTTTTGGAGCCACCGATTTATAGTTTAATTGGCGTACAATGAAGTATTGCGGTGTCCACATCAGATTTTTTTTTTTAAACTTATGAATTATATAATCATTTGTAATTATAATACCAATTAGCGAATGGTCCGTTTTACATCAGTATAACTCCAAATATGCTACCGCGTTATTTAGTGGGATCCAACCAATCTGTTTGCTATATATTTGTTTTTTGTAATGTCTTGGACCTATTTGTTATCAATAAAACTGTTTTCAAATGCAATTAAACATTTTAAAAATCATCTAGATTTTTGCACATTTTTCATATCTCTAAAGAGGCTAATGAAAATACAATAATGTTTTTCAGTTTCTCGTCCGTTCTCTCATCGTAATACGAGTGATTACCAGAAACGTTTATTGCTCATCAGATACCAGATTTCATGATATTATATTTTTCACAAACATCTTTTCTATATTTATGAGATCTCACCAGCCGATAAATAATGCTTTGATTAATAATGTTTTAACCAATTTTCATTCTTATCCTTAAAACTTACGTCCTATTTGGCGAATATAGACATTTAACGATTACTTGCCTTCTCTTTAACGCCCCTGCATGAGAGTATTAATCAACTATTCTTGTTATTAAAGTGTTTTTTGTGGGAGTAATTTATGGTCAAAATCTTTATGGTAAATTCGTATGAATTAATCAATCGTCTGTGTACGCACCATGATGCTTGAGTTGATAAGTCCGAACGAATTTGATTGGATTGCCGTTAAAATTCGGAAATATTATACTAACATTCGGCACTTTCAGATCCTAATAAAAATAAGGAATGACTGAGAAGATGGAAATAAGCAATAGAATGAAGTAAGGAACAAGACAGAAGGCAATTCATAAGCTGACGGTTTAATAACGGTATCTGGAACTGCATCCCTGGGAAATAGTTACTTTCTTCAAGTCTCTTCCTGTTCTCGGTTAACGGAACGCGAATTAAGGTTCTGTCGACCTTACATTACCATGCAGAGGATTGGAGAAGTGGGTCGAGATGACAGCAATTGTAATGGATATGGAGTGATACCACTAAGGATTATAGCATTGAATTAAAAGGATATATTATTTTTATTAAGGACACATTTAAATGTTTTTATTAATAATATTAATTTAATTCTGGAGAATTATAGTCTGCCACATTAAGTACTAATAACAGTTTCAAATCTGTACATCCTTTCCAAGCATTCAAGAAAAAAAATCAGTAATAACAAAATGTGAAAAAAAAAAGCTGAATAATTGTTTACTTCAAAACAACGATATGACACTTTTATTTGAATAAAATTGTAGGTTTTATATGTAACTACTAGCGTAATTACTAATTTCAATTATAATAGAACACGGAGAAGTATAGTGGACTATTTCATGGGTAAAAATATAAAGGAAACAATTTTTAAGATAGTAAGATTTTAATCGTGAATCATCGTTTAACACACTAATATTTCATTTTTTCTATCAATAATGAGTATTTTTATCCGGAAGATTTGGAAAAAAAAAATAAGAGAGACATTTGATCTATGATTTGTTGAGTAATTTATTATTATCATGTAACTAATTGAAAGAGTAGTTAGAAATAATAAATACAATTATTTTTGAATTAAAGAAGTTATCTACTTTTTCAAGTGTGAAATATTAGTAAGCTAAAATAAAACGCATAGTAATTATAACTAATTAAAGAAGTTATCTACTTTTTCAAGTGTGAAATATTAGTAAGCTAATATAAAACGCATAATAATTATAACTAATTATAATTATTCTAAGACCTTATGCGCTTTACAAAGAATTATTTCTGAGTATTAATATTTGATAGTCCGGGAGGTGAGGTCAAAAAACGTTTCTTATTTCAAGAAAATGTTTGGTCGTCTAGGCCGAAAGTACTCGCATAATTGGCTGGAAATATGAACGCCTGCCACCCTATAACGGATGCAATAAAATTTCATAGACCAACGAATTTGACATTTTCGCCACTTTTTTCAGATTTTCCTCAGTAACTCGGTTCCAGTGTATTTTAGGTAAAATTTTTGTATTGCCAATTTTAAAGAACGTTAAATTTCCGGTAAGTTTTATATGTAATATTTTTTAAATTTCGGAACAGCTACTGAGCATTAGAGCCGTAAACATCTGCGAAATGTCAAAAAAAGCAAAAAGTTAGATATTAAATCTCTTCACCTTAATAATTATTTTTTAGTGCAATTCAGTGTAAAATGGATATTAACCACTGTTGTACAGGATTAAATTTCCTACAAGATTCACACAAAATATTTGTAATTACACTCAATAGACGCCTATATAATCTCTGGAAATGTCATCAAATTTGGATTGACGGTAGTAGATACTGTACCGAGAGACCCAAATTCGTTCTTGTCTAATAATAATAATGTCTACAACGTAAAACGTGTGTGGAAATTTTTGATTCTGGAACATTTTCTTTAAGTTCTTGCAAGTATACAAAGCTTTCCTACCATCGGTTGCAAGGAAGCAAAATATTGAAAATGTTTTATACAATGAATTTTGTAGATAAGGATAATGTAATACCTATGTCTGTTCAATTGGTGTTTTCACTACAAATAATATAATCTTCTTTTTATCCATCTATTTTCAATCATAGCTTATTTTGAAAATTTCAGTAAGTTCTCACTAATTAATTGTTAAAACCATTTTATATTCATTTATTACATTTATTTATATTACAATTATTGATAATTTAAACTTTAGTTTGCTTTAAGTAAATGGATAATTCAAAATGTTTATATAAACTACTCAAACATGAATAGGGATATGCTCTGAAATTCTATTTATTAATGTTAAAAAATATAATCACCTCTACAATTGTCAATCCTAGAAGGAAAAGTTGAAACAACAGAACTGAAATAACTGAATAAAAAAAATAATAAGCAATTAAAAAGATGAAACGAAAATTTGTCGAGTTTTTAACCTATGGATGGGGAGAGAGGCACTGACGGTATCTAGTGAAATTGTGAGGGATTTTTTATTTTATTTATATTTATATATTTTTTTTGTTTTATTATATTTTATTTTATGATATGGCACTAACTTTGCAGATATTCATTGTGAAAGGAGGTGCCGTAAATGTTATAATAAAAAAAAAAGTTATATTTATTTCTCCAGAACTACCATAATCAGATTATTTTGTTTTTTGTTTATATATAATAGAGTGGGTCAAGACCTCATGTAATCTCACCCAAACAAATTTAATACAATTTCTTTATATAATAATGAGAATGTAATTGTAATTAATTAATACTGATCGAAAGCGCATACCTTACCAACAAATAATATTGAATACCATTTATCTAATTTATACTTTAAAAGAAAGAAAGAAAAAAACGATAATTATTTATTACCAAATATCTTACAAAAAGAAGTTATATTTTTAATGTAAGATACAGTTAGCTGTGAATGTTGTGATAAAGAAAATATTTTACCACTACTTTTCTACTGTTATATATCCGCTAGATATAGATATTAATAGCGCAATTTATTCTTGTATAGTAAATATTAAGTTACACATGAGGAATGGAAGCTGATCGGAAGAACGGTGTTTTAAAACGACCACCTGAAAGTTATGATTACACACACTAATTAGACCAGAAGGATTAGAATGGAACAAGACTACAATGATTTATCGCTTTATCGTTCAATATCTAAATCTCTCTCTGTTTGAACAAATCGCCGATGAATTGCCGGATCAGGCTGAGATCTGTAGAGATTATCGCATCCAGCGGCGCGATTTTTCTGTTAACAGGAATGGTGTCAACCATATTTCTGAAGTATTGCTTGTGATAAGTTTTATTGACTAGTTTTAAGGAATTTATTTGTTCTATTTATTCTGGAACAGTTTTTAAACCAAATTTTAAACAGTATTTTTTTTTGCAAATATTCCTATACTTGAACGAAATAGATTATCATGATACTTTGTCCACATAAGTTTGTCGCAGTTGTGGAAGTTGGTGTTTAAAGCACAAATCGCGCTGAACAAGTAGTTTTATTTAAATATATCTACGTTTTGTGTTTCGTGGACAAGTCAGGATGTTTGAAATCTAAATCTTTAATATAACAAACTCAGCCAGACTATACAAAAAAAACCTCATAGAATAGTGAGAGATAATGAAAAAAAAATTATTGTTAATTCAATACTAAGGAATATTTCAGAAATATATAGATATTTTTTTTCTTTTTAATACATTTTTACCAAATTTGGTAGAAAACCTTTGAAGGTAAGTTGGCAATGAAATTAGTTGGGATGTGTGCCCTTGACTAAATTTCATAATTTTTAAGTTTATAATTCTGTTAATAAAATTGGTTAATGAATCAGAATTTTTCTCAAATCATATAAATAACTATGTTGTCCGAAGTTTTCACTTCTAAGTTGTCGTAGAATCCTTTATCTGTTCTTGTCTGTGTGAAAATAGTCCAAGCAAAAGTCATTAAAAATACACAATGATTGGTAATTGCTCAGAACGATTAATTTTGTTGAAATTTACGATCTATTTTTTTTTAAATTGATAAATATTATATGGCAAGTTGATGGCATTTTTGAGAACTGCTACTGTATGAGTGAAGGTCATTTTCTTTCCAGATAAATTGAAGGTCATGAAAATTATCGGAGAACACTTTGGTTTTTTTTTTTTTTTTTATATAGAAACTTGGAAAGTTTTGCCCAATTTTTGAAAAATGCAATGCAAGTTTTGTAGATAATATTATTTGAGCTACAAGAAAGGGAGTAGAAAACAGAGGCTTTCAATTTTTTTTATCTACTTCTTTATTATATTGTTATTGAATCTACGTCATATTACATTAGGGAAATTAAATTTTTTCGTAGTTTAATTAGTGCTTATTCTGTTTTTATTTAATTATTAACAATAAAATATATTTCAATATCAAATAAAATTTATTTGAAAATTTGTTATCAGGTAAGGCAGCATATGATCTGAGGAATGCAAATTAATTCATCATACCTTTTGCCAACCATCTCCGTAATTGTTGGGATGGGCTATATGGGCTCTTAAAATATTTATAGTTAATAATTATTATATAAACATATCTCTGAGACCAAGATGAATGCAAATGATTCAATAAAAATCTGAGTGATGAAAGGAGAAAAATAGTCACCTTCAGAAGACAAAACCTTTAAAAAATAAAAAAAGGAGTTGATATGCTTCATCTCTAAGATTGATCTTCAAGGGAATCAAACAAATCCAAACCAAAATCATCTGGTTTAGTGGTAGTATTTTGCATCGAAGGCGAAAACCTTAAAGAGCAATATGCTAATTTTTATTTCTATACTGACTGAAGTTTTCAGTTTTCATTTGCATTCGACGTCTCGGATACTTTCCGCTTTGCCGCTTGATGGTCAGGTTGTCTCCTCGGCTGCGATCTTGCCATCTGCCGGCCATATTCACTGATTGGGTCTGGGATGGCCTGCTCAGCTGGACGCTCTGCTTCTATCCTCACAACTTCACTGCCTCACACTGCAGCTCTGACTGCTCTTTTTTCCGTGTCGCCTGCCTGTTCTCTCTCCTTCTTCAAATGTCTATTTTTCATACATTTGGCCCCCACGCTCCTTTTGGGTCTTCATATTGGTGGGTCTTTTAAGAATTTTGGCTGGGGGCGTGGTCCTAATTTTTCTTTGAAAATTTTTTTATTGTCCCTTGTCCTTGGCGACAGGTTTTATTCCACCTTGCCAGTCGGGCTCTGGATTATTTTATTGTTCTTTTACTTGCCTTTATTCTTATACTTGTTAAGCTCGCTGTCGGCAAGGCAAGCCGGATAAAAGCCTTAGGTAAAAGACCCCTTTCTGATGATTTTCGTAGTAAAAGGAAAACTATTTATGTTAATATTGAATAAATTACGTGGCAACTACTTAAATTATCCATTACTTAAATTATCCATTTCTTCATTACCATTATTACATCGAAAAGATTTCCTTTCATACCAATATTCTAAATATATTGCAGTACGTATCTATAAAAATCCAGTTAATTGTTGTTAGTAAGGTCAAATATGTTCTTTTATTTTTTATTCTTGTTTTGTTCCGTTTTATTTTTTTTTTTATGCCTGTTCTCTCAAAATTTTTATGTAAATTTTACATTTGTATAGTGCATTTCAATAATTAAAAACGTAAATTAATAAAAGTAATAAACTTTGTAAATAAACTCCTCTTGCACAAGGATACTACACAAGGGAAAAAGAAAAAAAAAGGTCAAATATTACTTTTTAAGAGAAACCGTTCAGAAATATTAGACAACAGCGGCCAAAACGTTTTTTAAAAAATCTTAAAAATGCGACTCAATAAATAGCAAAACGGACATATTGAAATAAAAATATTTAAACGTTAATCTAAAGATTTAAAGTTAAATGTAAAAAATCTGGCGCGTTGCGTGCATCACACAACTTTCACTTACCGTTCTATAATAATTATCTTTTTAATATCATTTTAAAGAGTTCACATAAACAATACTTAATGCATTCACTGCTTCACATCTTCTTCCTCAGAAGTACAATAAAACAGTTTTTTAAACAATTTTAATACGACAATTCTGTATACTACCTGTATATTTTAGGTTTGTCATGTTGAAAATATATTTTAAAAGTTTCGCTTCAGTTTCTATGGAAACATTTATTTCCATTAAATATTATAAAACGCTGTAAATTGTTACACAATGGTTGATTACTGCCAAATAGTAATATTTCAAAAATATCTGGTCTATCTATTCACAGGACTTTCCGAATAGCTTTGGCTTACAGTCAAAAGCCCAATTGATTAGTCAGGAGGCCTTGGACAAAATTTTGCGGACGATTTTTTTACTTCCTTGTACGAAGTAAAGGGAGTATTGTAATTGCGAAAATTTTCGATTATCAGATTTCAATGCAAATTTTGACCATCCCTGAATCCATTTTGACTTGTTTCGTCGTGGCGTCTGTACTTACTTACGTTCGTATCTCACATAACTCAAGAACGGTTAGCCGTAGAAAGTTGAAATTTTGTATTTAGGCTTGTTGTAAAATCTAGTTGTGAACCATTCTTTTTGATCACTGCTTGATCACTGGAAGTGGTACTTCACTTGAAGTTCATAATTGATTTCCATAAAAAATTACATAAAAACACTGTGAAAAACTTCTCAAATTTATTATTTTAACTTATATATTGATTTAAATAACATACTATATTTTGATCTAAATTGGAAAACCGGAAGCGGTACTTTACTTGAAGGTCATAATAAACTTTCATCAAAAATGATATTAAAATATAATGTAATACATCTCAAATTTTGTAAATAGGATTTTTATATCGATATGATTGTATTTACTAGATTTTTGTTAAAATTGGTGAGCCGAAAAGGGTACTTTACTTGAAGGTCATGAAAAACTTACATCAGAAGGTATATTAAAATTAAATACAGAAATCACGTGTTTCGGTAATAAAGGTTACAAACGCAATTTGGTTTCCATTCCAATGAACCATTTTTATTACTTGTTTTAAGTGTTAAAATTGAGTGTAAAATACTGGTTTTCCTCCCCATTTGTGAGATGTACAAGTCTGCAGCAGGAAAAAATTATTTCCTATCTTTATAACAGCCCGAGTTAGGGGCTTATAAGATCTTTAATCGGCATTTATATTGATTTTTTGTTATATCCTTTTCTTTTTTTTTAATGCCTCGTTATGCTGATTCCAAAACACCTTAAATTTCCCCTCTACCTTTATAAATGGCCGAGTCATTGGCTTATAAGATCTCTAAACGGTAGCCATTTTTAAACAAACTGACGGATGGTAATGTCGAGTTCCGAGGATCATCCTGGGGTGACCTGATACATTGGTGCCAAATCTCAAGAAAATCACTCCTGTAGTCTCGGAGAAAAGCGACGGACGGCGTACGGCGTAGAGCGGACGGCGGGCGGACGGATTTTTTTTTTATTCGATATTTGGATTCTACATATCTTGAAACGTAAAACCCCAAATTTTGAGGGGGAATTACAAAATTATTTTCCTTGGACGATTATTGAAAATATTAAACCAAAAGTAGAAATTATTCAGTTAATTTCTGCTTATGTAAACTTACATTCCTTCCTTCCTCGATGGCGCTACAAATCACGAAGAGTCAGGGTCGCCTGCAACATTGTTCGCCAGTCTTCTCTGTTCTCTGCTGCTGCTCTCCAGTTACGGAGGTTTAAGAGATTCCGCGCGTCGGCTGCAACACCGTCAGCCCACCGTAGTTTGGGTCTGCCAATTCTTCTAGTTCCATGGAGACGTTCTTCTAGAAGTTTTCTGGGTATTTCATCAGGCCTCATCCTGGCAATATGTCCAGTCCAATTCAGCCACCCGATCCTGATGAATTTAACTATGTATGGTTCACCATAAAGTTCTTTTAGCTCTGCATTATTGCGCTGCCTCCATGACCCGTACTGCTCCGAAGATCTTCCTCAGAAATTCGCCATTCAAAATAGAGGAGTGCTTGTTCCTGAGTCTTTGGGATTGTCCAGCTTTCAGATCCATATACAAATACTGGCTTAATTAGGGTCTTGTATAGGCAGAGTTTAGTGGTCCTTGTGATGATTCGGCTGCGGAAGTATCTAAGCAATCCAAAGTAGCCTCTATTGGCGGCTAAAATTCTCTTACTTACATTACATTACATTATTACAAAGCTTACAGTTGGCAATAGACTGACGGATTGGCCTTCACGTCCTCCATATATAGGTAAGGGAAAGTTTTACTTTTATTTTTATGAATAATGCGTTAAATAATTTTCATATTTTGCTTAAGCAGCAATTCTTACACATTGTTGATACTTTGGACCATATATTTGATACTTTTTCCTGCTGCCTTCGAGTGTTTTATTTGAGACTGGTGCCAAGCAGTTCAGCTTTCTCCTTCGTTAAGCCCAATTCCCTAACGAAATCGGTTTGCTCGGTTTGGGTAAACATCTTAGGCTCAAAACTTTCTTAAGCAAAATTCTCATCGTTAGCTTGTTCATCATTATACCTATATATGGTGAGAGTATCAAAGACGTAAATAGTTGTTTAAGAACATCAAAAATAAAATACTTTAGATGAAGAATTAAAGATAATGTAATTAAACTAAAGAATTTAAAACAAATCTGTTATGCTCAGAACTATGTCTGATTGGTAATAATCGTTTCTTTTATAAAAATTCTTATCATTATATGCAGATAAATCATAAAATGACAACCTGTAAACGTTAATATCTATTTTCGCTTGACAAACAATAACGATAAATCATACTTATATAAAAGAACTAAAAATAAACTCTTGTAAAACATCCTAGGAATTTTTCTTATATAAACGAACCGCAGTATTGGTAACATGATTACGTAACGTCGATACACTTACAAACCGTTTTGATACAATTCAACAAGAATACTCTTCTGTTCTGTGAGTAGTATCATCGCAACGGTGGAGGTATTTTAAGTAGATATTAGACAAGTGGTAACTAACCCGCTGGTATAACTAGCAGTTCCAAGATGACACGGGAGATTCAATCGAGGCTGAGATGAATTTCGCCAGCGCGGCCTACCGTTAGCTTGTTAGAGGCGAGTAGCGGGCAGACGTCTCGGCTTTATTGAACCTTTCATGCTGTGTTCCAGCACGTTTTTTTTTTTTTTTTTTTTGAGGTGATCAGTTGTCCTTCTGTGTACCTGTGCTTGTCTAAGGGGCAAATTTACACAATAATTACTATTAAAAATAAAAAAACAATCCTATATTATGTTCCTTTCATTATGTTTATTCAAATGAGCTTTATAATATAATAATTTATAATTACTGCACCTGGGTTAGGTGGAAAAAGACTATAAAAGTCTACAGTATGTTCTATAAGTGAACAAAAAATTTACTGCGGTGTGCGCATCACACAACCTTCACTTACCACCCTTTAATAATTATCGTGAAGCTTGTTTTAAGAATTATAAGCGTGAAGTTAAGAACTGACATGAACAGAGCGTATTGTTGAGAAAAGGAGTAGATAGGTGGGAGGAGGTGCGGTTAGGTTGCATCTGCCCGCTCTTATACACACTCGGCATTCCAAGGATCGGCCCTAAGCTGTTGTAGTTCAATACGCTGCATATTGGATACTGGTCCAATTTAGATTTTTTTAGAGAATTTAATTATCTTTCATTTGACCGTATAAATAACATACCATACAATCATGCTTTCTGTTCGTCATAATTTTTTCACCTGAATTTTCTCGGTGATACCCTCTTTATATGAGACGTTAAAGGGCTTGAAGAAGAATAATTTTGGCAAGTTTCACTAAAATCGTTGGAGTCATTTTTGAGAAAATTGTAAAAAAAAATGTTAAATCGATGATATGAAGTGCCACTTCGGGTTAGGCGATTTTAGCGAAAAAGTTTGCTGTAACATTCCAGGCATACACCTGTCTTAAATACATAATTACCAGTTTCGCACAACTTTTCGTTTTCGAGCTAGTCTGTTCAAATACACACAGAAATACTGACACGCAGACACACACACACACACACACACACACACACACACACACACACACACACACACACACACACACACATACACACACACACAAACACACACACCATTTTGCGAGAAATGGTTTTTTGCACTCAGGGTACCAAAAAGCATGTTTCCGTCGATAACTCGGATCCGAGATTTTTCACGATCGCATTACCTCCATTTACTATTTCATTTATACAAATTGAAAGTAAATAACATCTGTTTCAATACGAATCCCTGGGCTAAATTAGATAAAACTGAAAAAATACATGTTGTACAACTAAGGCTGTCTCCATTAGGTGTAATTAGTATACACTATTCACAGCCCCGATACTTGCGGCATAGATCGGCATCCAGGAACTCTTGCGATGAAGGGGAGTATGGACAGTGAGATCCTGGATCCTGTTTTAGCACAGCGTGACCTTCCCTTGGCAGCGGGTCCTGGATTGAAAAGGAGTTGGCGCAACTGCGCGGCCTCGCACTGGGTCGCTCAAATTTGACACTGACACGGTTTAGTTGCGAGAAGTGACCCACTGAGCAGATCGGCGCTAATAAGCCTACTAATAAGCTTATTGGAAAAGTTCTCTCCAATGTCGTGGGTATCATCTCTTTGTATTTTTTTAAAGAAATCATCACCGAAAATCAAACTTTATTGGGAATGCGTATCGGTACATCAAAAAAAATCTTATTAGAAAATTAAAAATATCTCATGTGCCCACTCGCGCAACTTTCCTTACCGCTTTCGGTGAAAGTCCAAAATAAAAATTGCTTGTTGCATCGTCCCTAATTTTAATCCGTTAAGGTTTTATACTTATAATTTTTATGATTTGCTTTATAGACTATTAAATTATATTGGATATATAGATCTAGATGTACAGTTATCGAGTTATAAAAAAAAATAAACAAAGGTGAATCAGTTTCCAAAGGAACATGTACAGAATACATTATAGGCATGTGTATAAAATTCAATACTATATCTTTGATCATACTGGCCCGATTTAGATTTTTTTTCTAGAGAATTGAATTAGCTTTCAATTAAGTTTGCAAATAAGATGGCAAAACCGAGTTGTTTGGACTGCATATTCAGACTACTTCACAATACCAACTTAAAAAGTCAAATAGATATACCGAAATTGTCGCTGCGAAACCTCCAATGTGACTAAGAATAGGTTGATTTTGATTTTTTTTAAATATCCTTGTGAAAAGCACTCAAGTTACTTATCGCATGCATAACTAGAGTACCGCTAGAAATCACCCCTGTGAACTTCCAAGACAGTCTTCATATAGGAGGTTCACGGCGACAATAATAATAAGAAAAAAAACTCGATTAATTTCTGTGTAAAAATTTGAATTTAATAATTATACTCATCCAAATATTCATCACAGTTTACAGAGAGGTGGTGCAATTGGTTAAGTGTTGCTGTGGGATCGCTAGAAGGATTTATATTCTGCTGATATTATATGACTATCCTACAAAATAAGATACGCTAATTATGAAGTTTTTATAAATTATGAATAATTTTTCCGACCAGTATCAATTTCGTCGACGGCATACGAACAATGCCTGCAAATTAATTTCGGAAAAATATTCAAGGCTTCATGCTAATATCATTCTGAGGAAATCCCAATAGTAATCCGCGCTAACACGTTTTCTCATGTAACCTCATTCGACGGGAAAGTGTCGAGTTACGTTCAATGAAGGATCAGTTTCTTCAGTCCCAAGGTTTATTACGCATCTTGCGAACATTATTTTTGAGTTAGTAGGCGTTTATTATCTTATTTAAATAAACTGGCTCCAAACATATAAGTGTTATGGATTTTGATTTGGGCTATTTTAATGATTTGGTTGAACACAAAACCTCATAGTGGGTGTCCGAATAGGACTGATGCTAGTGATGAGTTTTGGGGATTGATTTTAGTAAATGATAACGAAATTTTAATAATATCAAACTTATAGCCTATAGCTTTTTGGCGCAAAGAATTAGTCACTAATAAAAATTATATAAAATATCGATGTATATATAATTTACATATATATATTTATATATATATATATATATATATATATATATATATATATATATATATATATATATATATGTATATATATATATATATATATATATATATATATATATATATATATATATATATATATATATATATATATATATGTATATATATATATATATATATATATATATATATATATATATATATATATATATATATATGTATACAAAATAAAAATCTGGTATGGTGCGCGCATCACACAACTGTCACTTACCATGCTACTTAAAATAAATTTTAAAATTATCTATTTAGTTTCCTCGGAAACATTTTTTTTTCATTTAATAATGTTAAAGCAGAAATTATTAAATAACATTCAAATAAGTTTATGCGTTTTTCGTCGAGTTTATTCTTATATCCGGAAATTTGTTTTCAATGTGAGAAAACTTTTCTCCTTTAGTTGATTATCAAATTCGTTGATTGTTTATATTTATCCATTTGTATTACTATTAACAACAGAAGACGGTTAATTATTTCAAATAAACAAACCTAAACGAACTTTAGAGAAAGTCATTTTGAAAATTCGGTATTATTGTCCTGTCAGATTATTTCAATAAATATAAGACCTGGCTGATATTAAAGAGATACATTTTTATGACGAGTATAATCAAAAATCGTTAGAGCCTTTTTCGAAAAAATTGTAAATAAGTGAAAAATCGATAAGTTTAAGTGATGAGCTAATAAGATAAGATGATAAGCACTTCCGGTAAGTCAACTTTGGCGAAAAATTGTAACTTTATAGGCTTAAACCTACATTAAATAAGCAATTTAAGTTTAGTTCGCACAAAAACAAACACACACACACATATACACAGACGAGGGGAGGTGTATTTCCGTTGAAAACTCGAACTCAAAATTTATAAAATCAAGTTTTAGGCAAGTCATTTTTCATGATATAAATATGTATGTATATTTAAAAATAAATAGCTTACGACTATAAATACATAAGCTAACTAACTAATAGATATAAAACCCAATTATACAACCCAGATATACAACTTGAACCCAATACAGAACGTTAGATATAGATCTAAAGGGAAGGGTCCAGGGGAAATCCAGTACAACTCCATTTTTTATGATTTTGGCGCAATTGTAGCTCTATGAAAGACGAATCGAACAGTGTATACTGCATAAAATAGTCAAAATTTCTAGTTTTAAGCAGTATAGAAGAGTTATTCAGGGGGAAAACAATATAATTTCGTTCTCCTGAAAAATTTTGAAGGATAGAGTTGTACTGTTTTCCCTATGTACCCTCGATATGAAAATGACAATAAATCCATGAAAGCAAATGACTAAAAAAGTAACTTTAACTTAGATAATAAAAAATCACACATATATATATATATATATATATATATATATATATATATATATATATATATATATATATATATATATATATATGATATTAGAATACCAGAAAACAATGTAACAAAAAAAAAATAAAAGAAATAAATATGTATATATATTTTCATCGGATAACTACAAGACAAACTCTACCTACCAATCCATATTAGAATACTAGAAAACAATGTAACAAAAAAAATAAAAGAAATATATTTATATGTATACAACCCGCGATGGGTCTTTGGGTTCAGTACTTTGGAAGGAACATACTGTTTCTAAGCCATCGGTTGTGCAAGGAGTTCATTCGGCCGTGATCACACTCAGCCGTAGGGTTTTCTCTCAATAAAGGGATTTTATAGAGGCTGGGTGAGCCCTAGAAGGGTTTTCCGATCCCACAGGATCGATCCACGACTGAATGCAGGATTAATAATTATCTGCCTCAGTCGGGTCGACCTCCAGCCTTGGACCTTGAGAATATTAGCACAGTGCCCTACCCACTGAACTACCCCCTTTCATATATATTTTATGAATAGTTTTACTATTGTATTATTTACTGAAATCTCGATCGTATACATATATATATATATATATATATATATATATATATATATATATATATATATATATATATATATATATATATATATGTATATATATACGATCGAGATTTCAGTAAATAATACAATAGTAAAACTTAATCCACAACAAGAGTGTAAAATGTGCAATAGGAAAAAGAAAGAAACACTTTATCATATATTCTTTAAATGCCCTATATACAGTAATTTGAGAATAAGAATTTACCAAGGGATGAAAAATCTTAAGGTACATGAAATATTTAACCCAAAAACGATACAAGTGTGAGAAAATTATATTTTTTCATTACCGGAATTTCAAATTATAGAGAATTGGTTGGGTA
The DNA here is from genome assembly GCA_948150685.1 of Rhaphigaster nebulosa. Taxonomy (NCBI): domain Eukaryota; kingdom Metazoa; phylum Arthropoda; class Insecta; order Hemiptera; family Pentatomidae; genus Rhaphigaster; species Rhaphigaster nebulosa. Next base: position 92,581,020 of record OX411306.1, on the reverse strand, counting down.
GACTTAATTAAATAATATCCCTATCTCAATTTAAAATGACTATATAATAATTTTTGGCTTTGTGTTTGTTTAATTAATAACATTTTTAGTTTTAGTATAACTTTTGGCCTTGTTTGTAATGATTGAATTTTATCCTTCAATGATTTTATAAATTTTAACATATAACGCTGTAATATCATTTAATCTATTCATGATGAGTACCAACATGTATTTGATTTCTTGTCTTAATTAAATTCATAATTTAAAAATATTTTGTAATACTGATTTATCTTAATCTAATTTAATATGCATAATAATACCAAACTATGTTTTGAATTGCTTATTTTTGAAATTTTTGTATGTTTTTAGAACTGAGGATGAATGTACAACATTCGAAACTAGTTTTCAATAAAACAAATTTATAGAAGTAGCAAATAATTTATCAATCCTAATTAGATTGATCCTTCTATACCATTATGCGGATGTCAACTGAAATAAAATTGCTTTACTGCTCTCAGTAATCCTCTATATATACTATCTGATTTCTGTTTACATTCATGAATGGAATGAAGTCCTACATTGTATTCCTCCAGACCTTAACTCCCCCCTGCCAGTTTATTACCATCCGTTGCAAACTAATATGAACATAACTAAAATATATATAACTAAATACTAAAATACAACACAGAATAATCTAATATACACAAATTTTAGGCCTAGTAAAATCCAATATTGACGACTTATATAAAGAAAACAAAACTTCGGCCTGTATAAGATTGTTCTGGCTTACATGCTGGTAGCTTTAATTGTTCAATGTGCACAGTTCTTCGCTTTTCGGGTTCTCTCACGCTTTGGATTGTCACTATATTATGCTCCCTAAATGGGCTCTCGTACCTTAGCAACTCTTTTGGACCCTACTTTCTTGTACACAATGGTTCCTATTTTGCCGCCTTCTATGTCTTTAACCTTACTATTTTCCCGCGCTACTCTCCTACGTTTCTTCCCCTCCAGACATCCACGTACTTTCCCCCACAATTTTCCCAGCGTTATCCGATTATTCACCAACCTTTTAGAAGTTTCGTCGTCTGTCGCCGTTTCTCCACTATCTCTACGTCGTCCCCGGAGCCCAAAGAGAATCTCGAATGGGGAAAATCCTGTCACGGTGTGAATTGAGTGGATACATGCCGTCACTGCTTTCGGCATTGCCGCCTCTGGTGTTAGACCTTTATCTGCGTTGTACATGCGTAGGTGTTCACTCAGCGTGCTATGCAGCCGCTCGATATCTACTCTGCTCTTTGGATGACCTGGGGGGTTGAGATGTCATTTCACATCCAGTGCCTTCATTTCGTTTCTGATGTTAGCACTGTCAAATTCCCTGTCGCAATCTGACGAGGTCCGATCTGGAACCCCATAAAACTGAAACCACACGCGCAGAGCTCCTAACACCGCCTCAGATGACCGTTCGTGCGCTGGATAAGCCATGGCCACTTTGCTGAATAAGTCAATCATAGTGACCCACTTGTATCCTCTCCATGTGAATGTGTCTATTTGTAACTCACTTAACGGTATTTCCACCGTGGGGGTTTCTTCCTGCTGCGCCTTTGGCGGGTGCATATTTAGTCGGTCGTACTTAGTAGTCTGGAAAATTTCACACAATCGGATCACCTCTTTGATTGTCTTTTTCATCTTCCCCTCTCTCCTCCCTCTCCTCCCCCTTTCTCTCCCCCAGAAATATCTGCGTTTCAGTGCCTGTAGCGTTTCCTGCTCGCCTCGGTGGTTCGTTTTCTCTTGGTGGTATGCGAGCGTCAACTCTTTCTGTTGGTTCTCTTCTCGTATCATCTCAACCATCAGGTTGCACCGGATGAATGTTCTGTCGACTCCGATCTGTTCGGTTCGCCATAAACTCTTTATCTTATCCCAAAATGTCTCGTTTCCCAGGTACAAATAATGGGTTTTTCCTTAAGCACCCGTCTAATCTGATCGAACCTTGCCCCCGGTTGAAACCAAATGGTGGCTATTTTACGCCCTTCATATTCTATTTTGAGCAGACCCGTAGTCCTTGTTTTCCAAATGATCAGCCGTCCTTTGTCATTAATTCTGTGCGGACTGTGAAGTTCCTTCCGAATGCATAGGCCCTAAAATGATCTATGGCCCACTCGATACCTAGCAGTTCCCTTTCCAACGCGCTATATCCCGTTTCTGCATCCGTGAGACGCCTACTGGCGCATGCCACCGGTCGTTCCCCTTTTTCCTCTTCCTGCGCCAGAACAGCCCCCAACGCATATTCACTCGCGTCCTTGGTAATTCCTCTTTTTAAAGCCGGAAATGCTAATATCGGTTCCTCTTGGAGTCGTGTCATGCACCTCCAAATATTATCTTCCATGTCGGGGGTTATCCCCACTTTCTGACCCTTCTTCAGCAGATTATTAATGGGCACAAGGTATTCTGCCATCTCAAGAACAAATGTTCTATAATAGTTCTATTAGTAATAGTAATAATAGTAACTATAATAATTCTATTAGTGTTCCTAATAGCCGCCGGATCCCTTGTACATCTCTCGGGACTGCCATTTCCTGATTGCCTCCTCTTTCGCGCTGTCGGGTTTCACTCCTTCTTTCGATATGGTGTGTCCTAAAAAATTTATCTGGTCTTGACCCAACTGCGATTTTTCTACGGACAACTTCAACCCGAATTTTGTTATCTAATCGAATACATTACGCAAATGGTCCACGTGCTGAGATTTGTCCTAACTAAATACTACCAAGTCGTCCATGTAGACCTGGCATATAGATGCGTCCATCCCCGCAGAAATTCATCCATAAGATGTTGAAAAGTAATGGGCGCGTTTTTGAGGCCAAAAGGCATCCTAGTAAACCCGTAGTGGCCCCTCTCGAAGGTGAAGGCCGTCTTAAGTCTGTCCTAGGGGTGCATTCTTATTTGATGGTACCCTGCCTTCAAATCCAATGTGCTGAATACGGTCGCTCTATGAATAAATTGCTGAATACGGAGTCTATCTAAAATGTCCTCGAATCTTGGTATAGGATATCTCTTGCCTACCGTATTCTCATTCAATTTCCAATAATTTACTACGACTCTATACTTTTCCTCACCTCCCGCGCTGGTTTTCTTTACTGCACAGAGGGGACTATTTTACGGAGACGTACTATCCACGATAATTCCTTATCTCTACAGGGTCTCCAGTTCCTGCCGGATATGCTGACGCAGCGCCTGCGGGTATCGCCGTTCTTTTACATAACTCACCCTGTCTTCCTTCAGCGGGATTTCGTGCATGGTTTTCCCCGTTGCTCCCATATTTTCTTATATTCTTTATTTATTTATATTCTTATTAGCATATTCTTTCTTTATCTCGCACCTCCAATCCCCAACTTGACTGATTGCTCCTACTCGCGCCCCGCCATCTTTTAGGAATCTCAAACATCGATATTTCCTTACCCCTATACGAACGTCCCAGTGTCTCTCGCTATTCCTAATTCTCGCTCCTATCTTTCCCAGCAGGTCACACCCGATAATCCCTCCGTATTCTCTGGACATGCGCTCTACCATATGGACTTTTAATTTATCCTCCCTTTTTCTCCCTCCCTCTTGGTCTTTTAATGGCCTCTCCCTCTACTCTACAGGGCCCACCTAGGGTGATTAACTTACAAGAACATAGTTTTATCCTCTCTTTGTTGTACATCCTCTCCAGCGTACTCCTGCACAATTTGTGTCATTGTGTTAGAATCCCCAGTGTCTACTAGGTATCTTCTACTCGCGACTCTAATTATAGGCAGCCCGCTACACTCGCTTTCCACACTATTACTCACTATGGTGCGGTTGCCTCTCCATTGCCCCTCTCCTCAGATTTCCTCTCGTTCTCTCCTCTCCGCTACAGCTCGACGTCCTCAGTTCCTTCGGACACTACCGCTTCTCTCGCCTCCGCTATCCCGTGGTTCATGTGCCTCTTCTTCTTTCTCGGAAGTTTCAGACGATTCGGTCGACTCCCACTGTGGTCTATCTCTTCTCCACATTTTCTGTTCATTTACCTCCGTAGGCTCTGTTGGTCGGAACCCTTCTCTCCTCCGACTAGTGTAGGGGCATTGTCTGGCAATGTGCCCTTCTGTTCCACATTCGAAGCACTTGATGCGCGGGCATTGAGCCACCAAGTGACCTACCTTTCCGCATCCATGACATCTCCGGCCTTCGCGCCTCCCGTTATTTTTCGTCTTCCCTTGTCTCCTTTCTCCGACTGTTGTTCGCTCCTTTTCCACATATTCGACTTTTTCTTTCCCCCACATTGGCGGCATCACTCTGTTCCAGCCCGCGTCTTCCTCTACGCACCTGGCTTCTTCTTCTCTGGTCCCCGTGTCTATTAACTCCTGGGCACTTTAACAAAAGCACGATCTCTCACTAGGCCCTCCTTCCTCCCGATCTCCTTTGCCAACTGCATCTTCAATATCATTGAAGGCCATTCTGCCCTCCACTTCCGCTGCATTCACTGTCTCCCTCATCTTCTCCGTCATCTTATTGTAGTGGGCCAATAATGTTCCAGCGTATTGTCCGTTCGACTGATGCGCTCGTTTCGTCTCTCGGAACATGCAAAAAATATCTTCTTCATTTGCCGCCTCCTTACGCTTTTTTCAGACGGCCCTTTACCACGTTCCATGGAGTTTCCTCATCGGCTTGGATTAAATTCAGGACGCTCCTTTTGATCCTACATGTTAATGCCGCATTCAAGGAATCTGCGTCTCTTTGATTTAACATGTCTTCGGCTACTTTCATCTCTATCTCTGCCCTCAACCGGTCAACGGCCTTTAGAAATTGATTTAACTCGCCAATCTCCCCGGTGAACCTTTCCAAGTCCGAGATTGCCCATCTCATGTCCTGCGTCGTCGTTGCTCGTACCTTCATCCAAGCTAGCGTGTTTGCGTGAGCTTCCGCCATGGTTTCTTGTGGCAGCGGTGGGACTTCTGATGATATGATTAACGTTGTCGGTCGCACAGCTCCCTCTGGCATTGCCGCAGCGAACGGAGAAAAAAAAAAACGGGTCCTCTGTTCCTCATTGCGGTCCCGGGTTTCGGCACCAGTTAAGCTCCCGTGCCTCGCAACTGATAAAAAAAAAAGAAAGGAAAAGTGAGCAAGTAACAACACTCACGAGATCTGAAATAAAACTGCTTTATTGCTCTCAGTAATCCTCTATATATACTATCTGAGTTCTGTTTACATTCAGGGATGGAATTAAGTCTTACATTGTATTCTTCCAGACCTTAACTTATTAAAGTCCATTAATTCATATAAAAATTCTTATTTCAACATTTTCAAATGTAAAAAGAAAAAGGCATTGATTTATTGTGAACAAAGTTTGTGTGTTATTCCTATTTAATTCATAAAAATACATTGCATACATATGCAACACAACTGTGCTTGTTTAATCTTAATAATTTCTTAAGAATTACATATCCATTTTAGGATAAACTTCGAATTTGTTTATTTATTGGCTTGAAAAAAGATCTAAACGATTTTCGTGAAATTTACAAAATAGCGGAGTTGTGAAATTCGTCAATATTTAATTGAATTCTGTTCATTATTATATAAGAGGGGATAAACTCACAAACACCGGACTATAATTGTTTAATTTTACAGGTCTCATGAGCCTCGATAAGTTTTAATATGACATAACATAAGGTATCAAATTGTTGGATCAAAGATAGGTTCAAGGAAAAGAAAATTATGTAGAAAGTGGGTTAAAAAAAAAATCCTTAATCCTTTAAAAAAAAAATTATCATAATAAACTTGGCAATGAAGCATATAGGTATAAAATTTAAAATATTGATTCTTAGTCTATTTATTACTGTGGCATTCGAGATCGAAGTTACTAGGTGAACAAATTATGATGTTTTTAGAATTTAAAACCTATAAGAAGTTCATGCTTATAAGCTATTTTTATCAATATGGTATTTGAATTTGAAGGAAGTTTCTTCAAATGCAAGGGTGGATATATTTATAAAATGAGTATTATATAAATAATTCAACTTGTTATGGAAATCTTTATTCAAAAGGTGTTTATCAAAGGCTGGTGATTAAATGAATAAAATATACTTCTGTATATAAATATGCTAAAACCTGTAACAGTCCATATCATTATGAGATCCCTATTTTTTTTTCTCGAAACTCTTCCCCTTTAGCATTCTATTTCGAAATATAAACAAGATATACATTCATTAATAAAATAATTAGTAAATATACAGTCATAAATAATAAAAAAATAAAATAATAAATATAATGAAATAAATATATTTAAATATTTGGTATCATAAATTGATTTTTTTTTTCTCTAAACCCTCCTCTTTAGCCTTCCGATATCTAAACGAAATTTTAACTGATTGAACTAATAATTAGTAAAATACTTGTTTTAATATTTTGAATGTGATATAATTCTTAAAATACTATAGCGTTCTTAATTTATACATATTTAATTAATTATTAAAATGGAAACGTATAAGTTGAGAAGCAGTTAACAGTTTAGGATTCGAGTTTGTTTTCAGCTTCGGTGAATGGCTTCTCGTCATTCGATACAGCTCTGTGGCTGGTGGGGCCGCTTCCACTGCTTTAATGTCAACACTAGTTCGAAGGTCTTCACCCATTCCAATGGTGTCACCGCCTTATACCACCAATGTGGATATTACCTTTACTGTAATTTACTTCACCCAAAAGCATTAATGTAAATTATAATGAAGTAGTACAAACTTCTTTTATTTTTTTTTGTATTTGATATGTTATAAATATAAAATAAATCATGTCCAAGTGTAAATGTAATCTATTGACATTTTTTATAATTTAATCATGCTTTTATTAAATGTACAAATTAAGAAATTTGCAAGTGATGAATGCAAGCATGAGTGCCTCAAGAGTCATTACTCGCTATATTACTATACATTATATACGCCCATGACAATCTCGACATTCTAACTTAGAAAGTCGTCATTGCAAATATAATAAATGGTTAGATCTTTTATATCAAGCTTGCTTGTTGGATACTTGAAAACATAATCCAACATATGAGCTATATTAATGGTCGAAAAATTAAAAACAAAATCGAGCCTCAGAAGAAAAAAAGAAAGCAAAGAGATGCAAGGTCTAATGTCTAATGCCCTCATTTGTCGTATTAAAGTGTAGTAGATAGCAGTTCAAAAGTACTTCATTCTACTCTACTGCAATATTATATTTTTGTGCCGGCTATTCTATTTTTAAGAGATAGGTAAACCTCTCTTTTTTGGGATCAGATGAATCAGAAGGATTCACTCGCCGCTCATTTTCACTGATTCAATAAACGAGCTTGCTCTGAATCGGTACAAAAAAAAAAAAAAAAAAAGTGATCATTGATAGAGTGTAGATATCTTCGCTCAAAGAGACTAGTAAAAAAGAAATGATGAAAGGGTAGAGGGGAGTGATTAATTAAAAAGAGGTATCTGATTCGACCAAGTGTTTTCTAGGCGTGATTCACTGAATAGAGATCTTTTTCGTTATCTCAGTAATAAAAGCTACTAAATGGCTAAAAAGAAAATATTTGTTTTTAAAGTTACAACTAGATCTCGGAACATCCAACATTACTTTATTCAAATACAATATATATATTTGTATATATTTTGTATAAATATATGCAAAAATTATATTCAAGTTGCCATGGATTTGAGATCTCTCTATGCATTATAAAACGTACTTGCATTTATTATATAAAATTTTCCTGTATTTTTTTTTTTTTTTTTATGATACAATCACTAAAGAACTCATAATGATAAATTGTTAGGATTTTGACTATTACCTCAAATTCAATTATGTAAACGGAATTATAGATTACAATTTAAATAACATAATTATTAGTTAAACATTAAAATATTTTTTTGTTTTTAGTATAGTGTTTGCTGTCTGAAAGATCAAGGTAAAATAGAAAGCTTCTACATTATATAAAGACCTTGCACCATTCTACTAATCTTGTAAAGCCTTATAAATAATACCAAGAAATTTAATAAAATTTAATATACGATCTCTTGTACTGATGCTATTTCCTGAAATTTCTTTGTTCTTGGCAAGAGTGTATCACTGCTATCCGCACTGTGGTGGGCAAGTAGGGCACGGTAATCGGCGTGTCCAATCCTGGATTCCATTCGCAGATCCTACAAGTTACTCTTCGCTGCGATTGCAAGAAAGATTCACTGAATTGGATAAAAGTCATTAATGACACTTCTTCAAGTAGCAAAGGTAGAGAAAGTATGGTAGTCCAAATTGATTTGCATGTTAGAAGTCTCTTGGGTCCATATTTTTTTTCTAAAAACACCGTTCTGTTGACGTCATCCCTTTTTCTAAGATCCTCGCGTTTTTCTAAACTTAGTAATTATATTCGCGAGTTTTACAATTAAATTTTTTTATAAGCAGATAAACAATTTAATATTTGGATGACTCCTCTCCGAAAATTAAAAAATCAACAAACATTATGATTTTTTTTTGTGGTAAATCGCGAGAAGAGGAACTTCATTGCAAATAGTTAAAACATAAGGCACCTTGAGGAATTAAAAATAAATATAACGATTTCCAAACGGAGAGGAACAACAAATTTTTACCCAACATCCAACAAAACCCTTATTCAGTTAGTTCTCTACATTCTGGAGTACTGCAACGGTTGTAAAAAGTTAATAAAAGTTAATAAAAAAAGTAAATTAAATTTTAATTTTTAAGTTCGATGCAAAATAAAATGCGTTTCATCTCCTAATTATTAATTAGAAATTATGACAAATTAACAGAAATAGTGATAAAGATGTATTTCAGACCTCCTTAAAATGCAAATTTGCTGAAAAAGGAGAATCTCCAGGCAATGAAGTTATATTAAGCGTAAATTAGGGACTATAGAAAAATAATAATAATAATAATAAAATAAATCAAAAATTTGTAAGTTGTGTAATCACTGTGTTATCTGGAATATCAGATAAAAATGTTAGTCAGGATCAGATTAAGCGAGATAAGAGCTTTACATTTTTAAAATTAGAGAAATCAATTTATTTTTTCTACGATTTGCAAGCTTTTAAAGATCGTCACAAAAGATGTTTTCGTTAGTTAATTTCTAAAACTACAGAAATTAATTTGATAAAAATTCTTGGAGACGATTTTGATGAAAACATAATAAGTTTGTGGAAAAATACTCGATAAAAATGATTTAATTTTTCAATTCTGAATTTTTACAAAAAAACATTGAAATAGCTTTCAGCGGAATTAAAAAAAAGTGTATAGTAAAAAATAAATAGAACTCGCATATGGTACTAATTAAATGTGACACAAAACATGTTGGAATGACTGTTCTACTTATTTTTTATTCAAATAACTACAAGTCTTCAATATTTATTGAATATATTATCATATATATTATATATCTGCATATATATATCATATATATATATATATATATATATATATATATATATATATATATATATATATATATATATATATATTCACTATCTGAAGGGTTCATTCTACAATTTACGCTGTCGATGACGCTATGTCATCCAATGAAGTCAGCATGAATAATCGAATCTAGCTTAAGCATATATTAGCTGCATGACCAAGTCACCTCTGATTGTAATACATAGTATAATTTTTGGGTCTTTTTTAATATATGGTCGCCAGTTACTTTTAAATAAATTATAGTGATTAATAGTAACTGTTACTAAGTAATTCATTATTTCATAAATGTAGCTCTTATTTATTTGTTCGAGGCATATGACAATTTTGAAGATGAAAAATGTGCCCGCGATTATTTTATAGATAAAGGACTGCTTCACAAACAAAGAAAATGTGAAATAGGACATGATTGGCTCATATTTATGAGGGTTCCTGTGGAGGCAAAAATACCAAGGATTCTGATAGACATTTTGGAATATTGGCCTCCACAGTATGTCGCATAAATATTAGGCCGTATAAATTTCTTTTTTTCCATTTGGGTTTTAATTTAAAAAAAAAAATTAACAACGCTATTTCTATCATGTGTTTTTATTTTGTAAATAACAATAATCACTATAATTTATTTTAAAGTAACTGGAGACCGTATATCAAAAAAGGCTCTAATTTTTTAATATATTTGAGCCTTTGATTTTATTCGTTGTTTAAGCTCTATATTGTTCATTATAAAGTCTAAAATCATCATTAACTATTGAATCGTAAAAGACTTCAACACTAGTTAAATTAAAAATTAATATTAATAAATAAATAAGGAATCCCTTTTTTAGCAAAGAAATTCCACTTAAAATTGCACGCACACCATTACTCTCCAAATCTTACTGAGATCACTACTGGCGTCTCTATTTGCGAATCATGTCACTGTGATAAACTACCAAGATTTGAATAAAAAAATAATAATACGAAGTTCATCACTAGTGTTTTGATAATCTAAAAATTAATTAATCCACGCTCCAACTGTTTGAAAGGGATAGGGATGCGGTAACTTCTAATGGACTGAAATATTTTGGATTCTTTGTTAATTTTCAGTCATTTGTATACAAAAACTTAAATATCTTTGTTGGCAAATCTATTGGATCAAATAAGTAGAATTCTCATTTCTTTTTTATTTATATTTTCTTTTTTTTTTTTAAAGAATATTGGGGTCTGTTCAGTATGATAATTAAATCTTTAATCCATTCGTGCAATGTAAATTACATTGAGATATCTCACTTTCATATTTTTATTTATTTGGAGGTCATCACGTAGCCTAATTATGCATTCAATTCCTTTTCCTTAAGAGAAACGAGACCTTGCCACCATGGTCCACCTTGCGGCAGACACCATTCGCACTGAGAGTGCTTTGGAAGCCCAAGGTATGTGGGTCGTGTGATGTTCCCCGTGGTGTTGTGCAATGTTGGCCACTTTCACTGGGTCCCGTTACTGTGGAGGGGAGCCCAAATACCTGCCCCATTTCACCAACAGTTCCGCCTGCTTGACATGAGGTCCATCCTCTTATCGGTCCTCAAGGACGACGGAGGTTGCAGGTGGGAGGTCGCCGGGTCAGTCTCCTCCAGTGGGTACTGGAATGTGTATCCGATACGGAAGGAAATTGTATCTTTAGACGAAGAAATCTCTTTTGACGCGCGGGAGGAAAATTTCATTTTTCTTTTTTTTAAAGGAATATGAATGTTGAAATAAATATTAACAATCAATATTTTTTGCTTAACCAGTTTCAAAATAATCATTTCTGTTTGATCGTCATGTTCTAAAACTCTCTCCTTAATACACTTTTATGATAAGGAGTCTACTAATTCATGTTTCTTTATTAAACCACGTTTAATATATTAAAATGAGAAATTTACTAAAACTAATAAGTGGAGCCCACATGTTTCTTAGTAAATACAAAAAAAAAAAGAAAATTAAGAATAAAGAAGGACAAGAGGAACAATAAAAACAGTAATTTAAAGGGAACATAGCAAAACAAAATAAATAACAGTTTTAAAGATGATGTGAGAATCCCGAAATGTATCTTATATTAATACCTTGATTTACATATTTCTGTCCTTCTAACAATTCATAATATATAGATATGCAATGACCAATGACGATGTGATGTAATAAGATGCAATGACCAAAGGATCTCTCAATAAAACTGTGAAAACTGCTGTATATTTACAGGAATGGCAGACAAATTACAGATAAAAGCCAAAAAGTTCGTTGATACATAATGAAAAAATTATTTTAAATGTGACTTAAGAAAAAATGACAATACGAACAAAAGGTAATACGAAATTTCTGAAGAAGGAAAGTGAATCTCGAAAAGTCGTGTCATGAACGGGTAAATAATACATTATGATATTTATAAAACAGGGATACTATAAATCATATATCTAGAAAATTTCATTCCAAAAATTATTTAAATAATTTAACAAAGATCAACATTTAAAATAAATTTACACTTTAAACAGTACATTTTCATTTCCATCCCATATATTAATTTCCATTTAATGCATATTTTATAATTGAATTTATTTATTTTTTATTCATCATAATTTAAAAAAATAAAATGTAAGTGGAAGTTTGCAAGCAATAAAAGACTGCATAGTTTTCAAACAAAGTCATACATGTCGGTATAAATTCAATTTAATTTATTTTCGGACATTAAGATTTTTTCAGGAAGAGTGGAGGATGGAAGGAGAAGAAGGTCACATAGAATTAAAATTCGTTGTTCGTAAAATTCATGTTCACATACATGGGAATTTCGCTGTCTTGGTGAAAGTTCATCTAATCAGAGGGTCTAGCAAGAGCAGTTGTTTATAATATATATTGTTTATAACGCAATAAATAATGCATTGTTTATAACGCATTGTTTTACAATATATTGTTTATAACGCATTACGTTATAAATTGCAAAAAGGATTTTATAACTTATAAATCTTAAAAGATTCGTTTATTATAATAGAGAGGACTGCAATTACAAAAACGAAAATCTAATGTGACGTGAAACTTTCTATTTTACGTTCTAACGACTGAAATTAATATTGTGTGTTTATTTAAAATCTGTATTAAATAATCGTTCTCCTTACTTTTATTTCATATAAATTGTTTTTTCTTTTTGTTTTTTTTAGACATAATAGAACTTAGATACTTCAATGGATATTCAATTTTTTCCTTTCTAACATCTACATACCCGATTTTTTTTTTTTTTATACTACTAAACGCACATTTTATTTAAACCCTATATATTTGATGAAATAATTTTACAATTGCATCTTTCTGCGCTGTTGCATTGAATTCAATAATTTCTGAATTTCTGAATCACCCGACAACAACAAAACGTCAGTATAAGATACAAAAACGGTTATTTTATGTTCAAAATTAAACCTATTTCTGAGCGAAATACCTTTTCAGTAACGGAATTAATATGGAATAATTTTTTTTAATTCGAAGGCAAATGTTTCGGATATGCTCATTGCTGCTAGGTTAATTGACTACTTTGGTAGAATTATATTTTTGTACATAGTAATATTGTACTAGTCTTGAAAACAAACGTTTAAATTACAAATTTAATTTACATTATCTAACCACATAATTTTCATTGCTATACCCTATTTAGGATACTTTATTGGTCGTACAGCCGTTTAATAAATACAATATTCAAAACCGAATGGATAACAACTAGTCCTAATTCATAATAAATTATTGAATTGTTTCAATTAATACGGTCAGCCATTTGTGACCGCAATCATGCATATATACAGGTGATATTGACAAGGCCTGCCTGCTGAAAGCCAAAACTCATCCATATTGATAGCCTGCCTCTAACTATTTATTTGTAATGACACATGTTTGATTTAACCAATAATCATTAATCACTAATCGTTCCTAAATATGAGAAAAATTACCTAAAATAAATATTAAAAAAATATTTTAATAACATTTATATAATACAATATCTGAATTAAATTTTTCCTTAAACATTTATTAATGTTAATTAAATGGAGCTCCGACCTTTCTAGGTATTACCCACTTCATCAGGATTTATCTGATTATTAAAACATAATGCAATATTATAGTTATTGGACATTTTTAACAAATAACAAGCAAATTTATTTCTCCGAATTATTTTACCTTGAAATTTTCTATCAGATGACGTACACACAGTAATATTGTTTTCATTTATATTCTTCATTCTCATTAATTTATCTCATTAAAAACTAAAATTAAAAGAATAATCTTGATTTAATAACTGGCAATCGAAAAAAAAGAGAAAATCTGTTCTTATTGTAAATGGCTTCAATCTGTCTCATTTTTAACAAAAAGTAGTAGTGCCAAGGAGTTCATTCTTATAAAATTTGTAGAAAATATAAATAAATAAAATAATTGCAACATAAATAAAAACAGAACTAATAGAAACTAATATTAAAGTTAAATAAAATAAAATGACATATTAAATGCAGGTAAACATATGTGAAATATAAACACTCAGCCTGGCGAATTCCGAATCATGCTTGTCACCCCACTTACTGAGACAAAAGCAGGACTCCAGGAGATCCCAGTGCTTTTCAATCAATCAATTAACCGGTATTAAACGCCTTTGGAGGCTGAGAAAGGGCGTAATAGCCGCAAAAACTTAGGAATTCAGTGGTCATTGCCAAACCTTGAGTATAGATTTTTACTTTCCCTTACCTACATGTGAGATATAGCATTTCCAAGTCAATTATAACCTTTTCCAAATCAATTGTCACCTTTTCCATTTCAATTGTAACTGTTTTTATTTCAATTGTAACCCTTTCCAAATAAATTGTCACCTTTTCCAATTCAATTGTAACCTTTTCTATTTCAATTGTTACCTTACCGGATATTAATTCAATATTATTTATTTAATTATTGAAAAATAATTTTTTTAATTATTATAAATAAGTATAAATAAATAATCATCATTACAATAATGACTTTTGAAATAATTTCGGCATATTTTTACGACATTTTTTCGTTTATTACATAATTGAAATTAAGTGCTGATTTCAAGAAGTTTAAATTTTTGAAATAAAATTGTTGTTTATTTATTTGTATACATTTATAATTTTGTATTAATTTGGTGTAGGGAAGAGGGTGGATTTCATGGATTTGGTAATGGTTCATTAGGCTTTGGAAGTTGCTAATGTCAAATTTACTACCGAAATTTTGTTCGGCTAAGAGTATTTTTACTTTATTATCAGTTTTCAAAATTCTTCGGTATAGGTTTATATTAGGTTTTCAGCGCGGTTTCCGAATTTATTATCGGATTTCCGATCGCGCATGCTCATTTTGCATTTTCGTTATTATTGGAGTTTTTAGGGATAGTTTATTAGGTTTTCAAGAGTTCTGATTCCATTTCTTGAATAGGATTTTGGATCGTACATGCGCATTTGGCTTTTATGAATATAAAAATTAAATTGCCAGACAGTCATGTCGTCGCTAAATCCGTGCCAGACACTATTTCAGTAATTAAATGAAAATTTATGCTCAATCAATTTGTCTCGAGGTCAATTAAAAATCAGTAGTTTTCAATTGACCTCAAGGCAAATTGATTTAAGATAATCATATAATGTAGAAGGTCAAAAATTGTAAATAATTTTTTTAAATTATTTTAAACCATTTTGGTATAGCTGAAATTTTAAATTGATTTAGTTGTGGTATAAAAGAACATAAAAATTAATTTGCCAGACTGATATTCGGTTGTTTTGTAATAGCCAGACCGATTTATAACAAATCGCATCCTTAAGTGTAGTACAGGCTAAATTAAGGTGGTACAGGCTAAATAAAATTGAATAATTTTATTTCTATTACTCTATACCCTATTAAGTACATTTTTTATCGTTTGTCCTTAAAGATAAGAATTATTCCATTAGAAATATAGGAATACCAGGGAAATGTCTGTGAAAATGTATAATTGTATGTGATTGTGAGCAAATAAACAATTTCATAAATATGAAAAAATCTTAATTGTAATTGAAAGTGAATCTGAGCATATTTACAATAAAACATTTTTTTTTAATTCGCAAAAAATACATGTAAAATTAGTTTTTGCCTTTGGTAAAATCCCTGAGGAAGAGAAGACTGATTTTATACACGTAGTGCAAAGTTCCATTGGCCTTTTGTTGACGTTGTGTTGGCCATATCGTCATGATTAAAATAAGAAATTATAATTACTGTTTTAAGGATGGATATGCTATTGGATCGTCCATTGTTTCTATGGTTAAATTTATTTTAATTTTAGCAAAAAAAGAGAGCCAAGACATTTACAATTTAATGATAAATAAATTTTTTTTTTAAGGGAATGTGAATAAAACGATATTTTTAACAGCTCTTCAGGAATGTTAAATTAATGTAATGGTTTAATCAAAATCTATATTAATTTATAAAAGCATATCAAGCAAATGCGTTGATTAGCTTATTTGAAATTACATAAATCTGGGAATCTCGCATGTGTGAACTAATTGACTCTGTTCATTCCTCGCCGAGGTAAACCAATAATCAATACGTAACAAGCATTTTTTTTTTCCTTATGGTCGTTTCATAACTTCTTTTCCTGAACTCTAAGCTCGAATCAATTCTCAGCGTTAGGTTCAAGGTTCAAACTTCTATTATTATTTCTATTATTATTTAGTGTGATATTGAAAGTAATTTATGCAAGAAATTCCTAAAAATAAATTTTATATATTACTATGACGAAGTGAGTTTATAAATACATGCGATGATTTAAGAGTGACTGATGTAATAACGGAATAAAGATAAATATAAATTAGTCAAAATGATAAATGAGAATAAGCCCTGAAGATAGTGTAGAACCCCAAAACGTTGACATTATGACGTCATGAGATTCAGATAATTCATCTAAAAGATTGGTGAATAAGTATGTAAGTCGACTAATGATAAAAATGAGTTAGGCCCAGCACTGTTTTAAAATTTCACTTCTACATCGTGTATAAATGGAAACGAAATTGGTAAGAAGATATCGCGATTTGAAATTACAAGATTTCTTGTAAAATTAATTTGAAATTGCCGTCTTGAAAGATATAATTTTCGACTTACACACTTATTCACTTTCAGATTTAATAGAGAGTACTAGTATTCAATTAACAATTAATTATTGATATTGTATAACAGTCTTCTAATAATCAAGACTAAACGTATTGTTGAAATGTGTTTATTATAGGTAAGGTCGGTGTTCTTGTATGACTGGTGAGGATGATGAATTGGAGACCAATGCCATGATTCACAGATAGAAAGGTCAGAAGGCTCGCCTTGCAGACTGGTGAATATCAATTGGAATTAAAGGTTCGCCCAGTGAAGACTGAATGTACTGGCAAAAGAAAAAAAAATGTTTACATTTCAAGAATAGAAGAAAAAGGCTGCGATTCAGCAACTACTGTCTCATTTCACTTCCTTGGCACACTTTTCAATGACGCGAAGCATTTCCTGTTGACTAATTACGCGAAATTACGATTCATATCCGATAATCATGACTAATACCAGAGTGGCAAAGCAGTTATTTAGAAGATAACTACCGGTAGTCAGGGATCCTCGCGACAAGTGAAAACTTTCCGTGTTTTGAAAGGACGATGTGTTGGATGAATGCTAAACTGACAGATAAGCCGGGCGACATAACGGAAATAGACGAAGGCGATTGGATATTTTATCTATTGGAGTTGTCATCTAACCGTCATCTAACTATCGGAGCAATTTTTAATTCGTTTCCTTACAAGGAGCACGCACATAACCAATGTTATTGCCAAGAGAGATAATGCGGAAATGAGTGACTATGGATTTTTTTTATATTGTTCTTAATCTCTGGCAAGTTAATAGTCTTTCATTTATTATTTCTAAGTAAATAAAAATTACTACTTTGATAAACAAAATTTCACCGCTCAATAATACAATACGAAATCAATAAAATATCAGGTTTGAGTAATTCTCATAGTTGTACAAATCCTTAGATGTCATAACTATCGACTGTAACTCAAAAATCCAGTTAAAATATCTAAATAATTATGAATTATCCGTGTTTACTGGTTTATATGAAAGCAAATAATTGCTACTAAAAAAAAAACATTTGTCAGCGTATGTTGAAACTTGTTATTTAGATCTCTGAATTTATAAATCGTATTTATAATAGAATCTCTCGTACAATTACTACCTCATTATCAAGGCGCTGAATTATTTCTAATGCACCTCATTTCCTTTTTTTTTATATTTAATGTTTTTAATTTGAATTTAATATATATCATGTTCACTTGGTTATGTAATATTGCCCGCTATTTCTCCGCAATTAATTAAAATATATTATATACTTATATATATATTTCTTTTTTACCGTTTGATTTCCGGTACATTTGGTGATATTTTCCGAAATAGTTTGGTTTGAAATTGCGTCCCTCCAGTCTCATTATAGTGAGTGGCTAGAAAAAAGAAATAAAAATAAGATTGGTAGAAATTTCGTATAATAAATTCTCTCCCTTTCAATTACCTAACTGGTTACTTAGATTCGGCAGGATTTGTCTGTTGTATATTATAATTATAATTATAAATTATAATTTTTTTTAATTAGTAAATAATATACTAAATAGCAGACTGGTGTTAAAATAAATTAAGAGTGTTAATATAAAATAAGAGTGGTTTTTCCGCTTAAAATGTCGAAACTTTCGATTTTTAATGCTTTATCTACTGACAGTTTTAATGTTGTCACGGAACACGAAGAAATCTCTTGGAAACTAGTTACCTACTGAAGGAAAACGACATATAGTACAATAACGGAATGAGACCTCCAGAAACAAGAGTATGTGTGTGTCAATAGATGGCTGTCGCGACACCGAGTTTCTTTTTTGAGATACTGCAATATTCGGAAACTAGTAACCAAATTGAGGATCACTTTTTGAACCACCGATTTATAGTCTATTAGGCGTACAAGAAAGTTATGTGTTGTCAACATCAGATATTTTTTTTTTCGACTTCGACTTTCCAAAAGTGCTACTTCCTATCTTCCATTTTACACATTTTTACAATTTTCTCTAAAAAGGCAATAAGGGTTTATAATCACTGTACAATTAAATGGTGTTTAGTAACGGCTGGGTAATAACATCATCGAAATAGTTTGACAGGGCTAAAATGCCAAATTTTCAAAATGTCTTTCTTTAAAGTATCTTTAATTTTGCTTATTTGAAATAATTAACCGTTTTTTCTCTGTTGGAAGTAAAGAGAAATGGTTAAAAATAAGCTATGAAAGAATTCGATTATTAATTAAAGGATTAATATTTTCCCCAGGTTGAAAACAAATTTCCGAAAATAACAGCAATAATATAGATGTATAATATACCGTTGGAAAACTAAAGATTTTAGAAGAATTAATATCTATCATATAAAGCCACAAAATATAATGTAGAGTGACAAAAAAAGTATAAACTTAATTGATAATTGTTAATAATATTTTCTATTGTTATATTATTAAATGAAAACTAATAGGAATTTCAATGGAACTAAATAGGGAAAACTAAAATTTATTTCAAGTAGGGGGTCAGTGAGAGTTGTGTGATGCGTGCACCAGATTTTTTTTTATTAGTATTACTTCTTGTTAACTGTCTAAAGAGGTATCATTATCCGTATCATATCCGTAGGTATCATATCCGTGTAACAATAATGATAATAATAATAATTACTATGTAATAGTAATCCACTAATACATTAATACACTTATAATAGTAATGAGGTAAACATGTATGGAGAGTGTGATCAGATTTGAATAATTATGATTTAAACATCCTTCAAAGTGAAGAATTTCTTATCAGGAGCAAATACCAAATTGTTTTGCGCTATATTTAGAACTTATCCCTTGCGTCAGGTGTTTTTGTCGATAACAGATAATAAAAAAGGGATAATTTGAACTTTATCATGTTATTAATTTGAACTATATTTATTGCAGTTGCGTTATATCACACTTTTACAATGAATTATTGAATTTAATATTGCTATAAGAGCTGGCGTAATAATGTTCGTAGAATAATTTTATAATTATTAGAACGAACTTTAATTATAAACAGCTATTATTTAAATAGTTCGAGGACTTGGGCTTAACAAGACATTAAATTATAAAGACTTCTATTATTTACGTAGAGCTAATATGTAAAACAAAATAATACCCAAATTTAAACATTTCAAATGTAACTTGGGTTATTTGTCTTTATACAATTTTTTTCTATCATTTTCTAAATATCAATTGCACAACATTACGCTTGCCATGAAAATTGTTTCCAAACACTAATGCACAATTAAGAGCTGAATAAATCTGTATGTACAAAAAAAAAAAAAGAAAATAATTTCAACGACAAATTTCTTAGGAGACAATAGCATGGAAAACGTTGGTTTAAGATGTAGTAAATTGTTCACATTCTTAAAATGTATATGATATGTGGAATATTTAATGTTACATGACTTTGTACTGAGTTTTGAATTCAATCTTTACAGCATAATGATTAAATTTACATATATTCAGAATAATAAATATTCTAAAATAATTAGGATATTCTACTATTCAAATTGTTTTCACTTGACTCAAGACAATTATGCACAGATATTTAAAATAAAACATGTACTACTGCATCAGAATTTTTTTTCATTTTTTTATATTCAACTTCCCCATGCCCTAATTAATTATTCCAACACTGCCATATAATATTACGATAACTTCCACCAAATATTGGCTCACAATCTTAATATGAACTAATTGTACAAGACCCTCAGACTGAAACACGAAGATCTTAAATTTACGGTAAAGAACCATTGAATAAACAAATTGCACTGTATGAAATATACAATCCTTTTTTTTTTTTTTTTTTTTGTGATGTTTAAAATAAGAGATCGGAGTTTTGTGCAGTATAAAACCGAAAAAAGTGCAATAATAAAACTCAACATGTGTAAAATCGTGCAGTAAGAACCCAAAACTTATAAATTGTTTATAAAACGCCTTAAACATGCAAAAATTATCTTTTTTGTTTAATTTATAATATTAATATTTATAAAGCTTATTTTAAAGTTACAGTCTCTGAATTAAAATTACGTTTAATTTGAAAAAAAAAAAACCTTGATTTTAATAAAATAATCAATTGCAATTAATCGAAAATTAGGCGAAAGAGAAATTTAAGCCATAAATTTACATACAAACCTATATACTTATAATATGAGAAATTTGGTTCAAACCTTCAATTTTTTGTGATTATAATAGAAATCATCTAATTTAGCCCAAGAAGTGCAAAATATGCACGATTTTATTCAACAAAGACCAAAATGGTGCAATTTATCCCACAAATTTCGTGCATATTAAATTTTAGTATGTTATTCCATTGTGAATCGAATTGATAATCAGTTTTAAATGTGTAAAAAGTGAGTGAATAAAGTGTGACATAACATTTGAATCAGGTCTTTACTAATATTTTTATTTTTTTTATAAAATATTACTATTAATATTAATTTTAAACTAAAAATTATGAAATAGAAGGAAACAGGAAAAAAAAGTAATATAATAAAATTCTAAATAATAAATATTATTTATATTATTATAAATACCTTTAGATAAATGTTGGAAATTTGATTAAAACGTTCAACATTCAAGCATGCAATTTTATGCAACTAAAATCAAATTCTTGCAATTTTCTGCAATATTAAATTTTAAGATATCATTCCATTGATCTTGATTTGGATAGATAATCGATATTAAAGGTGTTACACACAAGTGTTTAAATAGATTGCAGAATGAAAAATAAAAAAATTCACTATTTAAGAAATTCATAGATTTTATATACTTTTTATCATACTGCAATGAGCCATGTGGAAAATTTAAGCAGATCAGTCTATTTCACATACATACAAAAATAATGGTAAGCAATGGAGAGAATATGGTAGAACGATAGAGCGGCTTGCATCAGAAGGGAACGGGTGTCGGTTTTCTCTAGCACAAGCCAAGGCCGCTGGAGCATGTGACGAAATGGTTGGGTTTGGGTCAAGTGAGAGGGTGGAGGAGGCTTGTCAGCAACGGTGAGAGAAAACTCTGCCATTCCTACAATAATTTATTTAATGAGTATTTTTATGATAGTGATTGATGATTTTGATGATAGTTTTTTTTATGAAAAAAAAAATTAAAAAATAATAAAAAATAAAAATAAAAATAGGATTAATAATATGAGATATCATGTCACCTTACTGTTAAGTCTTTCACATTTGACGTCAGATATATCACACACACGTCACAGATCACAGATTTTATTCTAGTTTGAAATATTTTGAAATTATGTACATATTTTGAACAGTAATTATGTAACTAGAATTCATTACCGTTGTAACATAGCACAGACAGATCTTTAATTATTTTATCATGCCATAATTTTTAAGAAATTCACAAACAGAGGAAACACAAGTATTTTCTAAATTTTCAGAAATACCAATGTCGAATGTTTTTATTGTTTTTGAAAAGAAAGCACAGTACTGTCTTGACAGGAAACGTTAGAATGTTTTAAATGAATGCTTAAAACCCATAAGTTACAAAGACAGAAAATGGTTAGTTGTATTTTTTAAACAAAGATCAAAACTAAATTTCTTTGTTTTCATCTTCAACATATGCATAGTATTGCCGATTCATCTAAAGGTATTGTGTCTTCCATTTTTTTTCGTAGAAGAAATATCTTGTGAAATAGTTGCATCATCATATATTTGACACTGCATTATGTAATTACTCCGTTTACCTTTTCTTTATATTATTTTTACAACTAAACTGGGGTATATTTTGTTTCCACGAGTAAATTGACGACAATAAAGGCGTGTGAATGAATGGAGGGTTTCAGGTTTTTTTTTATTTTTCTTCCAAACAACCGAAAATTTCATATAAAACATGTTAATTAAATTACCCGTTATTATTTATTCTAATAGTAATAACCATAAGAAATTCAATTATATGCTTAGTATTGTGACACCACATATTTTGTAGACATCTTGCTCTCTCAGGCAAAAGAATGTGGTCTCTGGCGTGTACTAAACCGCTGGAATGTACGTGTAGTGTCAGCGGCTTTAGGGGAAATATTTAGTTCAGCGTTTGGATCCAGAGAGATATCTAAAAATTTTATCTGAGATATTGTAATACTTTTTTCAGTAATTCAACTTAAAAATAACCAAATAATATTAGTGAGGCTTGGTCAATACGCTATTTCTACAGATAATAATAATTACTAGGCTCATAAAACCGAAAAGTTCGATCCCGAAACCTCGAAAAGACTTATAAAGCACCTATTGAGCAACGACTTAATGCTTACTCATGTCTCTGTTTTCCTCCATATCTGCTTCTCAGCCTATCTCTTGGTTAAGCGTTGTCCAATATATAAAAGCACAATTCGGGATTTTGGCTCAGATCATTCATAGAAACAAAAATTAATTTTTTGTTAGGGGCAGCCCGAAGGCTTCTCTC